>APFE031648735.1:0-39538 GCA_000404065.3 Pinus taeda
TGGGTATTGCTATGATTTGTAATAAATTTTATCATTTTTTTTCCTTTCTTGTACAAATCACCAATCCATTGGTATTGTTCATTTTTGTTTTTGACAATATAATGCAACAGAAGGTTCAATGTGTGAACCAAACATCCAGACCAAAATATGTTCGGGTATCTATCCTCAATAATTGCTCCCGCTGCCTTACAATTAGGAGCATTATCAGTGATGACTTGGATGACATTGTATGGGCCAATACGCTCAATTGTTTCAAGCAATGCTTCTGCAATGTTGATAGCGGTCTTGAACTTGTCTGAGTAATCATGTGCAGCTACAAAAATGGGACCACTAACAGACACAGCAAGAACACTTATCAATGGCTTGCCTTTTACATTTGTCCATCCATCAGATACAATGGACACCCCATGCTCAGTCCAAGCACTTGTCATTCTATTCAAAGAATGTGATATTTTTGCTTTTTCATTATCAAGGCCAACGGTTCTTGCCTTGTCATACCCAGGGCTTTTGTATCCTTTAGGGGCATCATTTATGGCCGAAACCATTTCGTGCCAATAAGGTGAGCGAAGAACGTTGAATGGTATCCCACATGCATAGAGAAACCTGTAAACCTTTGAATCCACATCATTCCTACACCCCCTCATCAAGGAAATCTGATATGGTTCTACGCCTTAAAGATGATGACCCTGAGCCTCCATATCCACTGCCTTGGGAGGATGCTGAAGGAGTTCTTTGTGATTGTGAGCTTGGTTCAAAGAAACCCCTTGATTTTTTTGATTTGTATTGGGCTTCCTCCTCCTCCCTTATGTATTTGGCTCTATCCACTGTTGACACTGCTGCACAAGTTTTGATTCCTATTTGTTTGTCTCCATCCCATGGCCTTTTCCCGCAGAGGTGTCTTCTAGCACGGGTGTATGAACCTGTGTAATCAGTGTTGCAATGGGGGCAATGAAATTTAGTGGTTCCACCCCCTCTCCCTGCTTCAGGCCTCTGAACATATTTCCACAATGGAGTTTGCTCTTGTTTAGTTTTTTGACCCTCATGTTCACCCTCCTCCACATCCTCCTCACTGGGGTTTTCACCCATTTGACTTCCTCCGGCTTCTTCATCCACCTCTTCAGTTTCAGGCCCCCTCCGTTTCCTACTCTCCACCACCATAATAACCAGAAAAGGGACCAGGAAGAGGAAAATGCCAATAAAAATCCCCAGGTCCATCGTGTTTGATGTTTGTAGGGTTTGAGTCTTGAATATGCAAATTAATTTAGTTTATTGGGATTAATTCATTTAATTTATTAATTTAATTTAAATTAATGATCTTTAAACTCAAACAGGTAATTAAAACTACCAACTAACCACCTAACCAGCTAAACTACTAAAATGATTAAGGGGACTTACCTCTGGCAAAGCCTTGCTCCTCGGCTCCTTGGCACTTGCTCCTCGCTCCTCAGCTCTGGCTCCTTGCTCTCAGCTCTGCTTCCTGCTCCTTTGGCTCTCAACTCAAAGCTCAAATCTCATTGAAATGATTTTGTTTTGGCCCATTGGGCTTATAAATCCAAAAAAATAAGTTAAATTTTTTGTTTTTTTTCGGGTCCGTGGAATTTTTTTCCGCCGAACCGCTCCCGAATTTTTAAAATTCGCTCCCGGAGCGTTTTTTAATGCCCGGGAGCGATCAGGGAGCAATCGCTCCCCGATCGCTCCCAGGCATTAAAAAGCGCTCCGGGAGCGCGGGAGCGATCGCTCCCTGAAGCGCTCCCTCACAGACCAGGGAGCGCAAATTTTTTTACAGGAGCGCGCTCCCGAAAATCGCTCCTGTCCGAGAGCGATTTGGGGAGCGCGCTCCCGACCCGCTCTCGAGCCGCTCCCGCCCGGAGCGCGCTTCGGGAGCGGGTTCGAAGGGGGGGGGGGCGCTCCCCCGCATCACTGCATTGTTATAATTTACAAAAATAGTATTTCTTTTCTTTTAGAAGTACAAAGATCAAAATTACATTTATGAAGACCGAACCTAGTTACACTTTCTTCAACACTCCCTCTTAACTAGGAAGGTATTCATAATGGTGCTTGGTCATTCTCAATTTGAAGAATTTCTCATAAGAAGAATCGGATTGGTAACCCATTTGTAGAGCATCATGGTAACCAACATTGTTTCCACAGCAAGGCCTTCACTGACAGCTCTATCTCTCATCAGATTAGAGCACAATGTTGGCAAGACCAATGACTATAGACACTTTCGTCATTGTCTCTCAAGGTACATACCCACCTGGGTGTTCATTGAGTATGACCTTCCAAGACTATTCCTATCTTGGGTTCCCAGCCCTCAAATAATATCAGTCCTCTTGCCTACTCTTATCTTGGATGCCCTACACATTCTCGAAGAGTATCGGATTCCATATGATTACCCAATCCTCCCATTGTTTCTTCCTAGGTGAAGACAAGAATGTTGTGTTTATCTCTCCCTCTTCACTAGGGAAGACATGCCCATTCCTATAAAGGAATGTACCTAAGTTCCCTCTGACCAAGAACTTGCCCAAGCTCCCTTTCAATTAGGGACTTATCAAAGCTCCCTCTTAACTAGGGACTCTCTTATTCATCAACAACTTCTTCTTCGTGGGTCCTTCAACTGCTTGATCAATTTCTTTCCTTGATGTCATGAAATTCAGTGGAGCTTCTTCCTTCTAGGGCATTAGCCATCGATCACTTTTCTTTCTAGTTCGTCATGTTATTCTTTTCTTCATGGAAAGTGGCCTTCTTGATACATATCTGGAACCTTCGTCATATGGCTACTTCTTCCTCATCATGTTTCTTTCAGAAATTTCCATCCATCACATGAATGCTAGTTGTACTTGTACTTACAACTCTTGTGCCAGTAGCGCTGCATGAACTCATCCAGCTATTATTCAAGAAATCAAAACATCACAATAAATCAAATCGTACCTTATGAGATGGCTCTTCATCATGACATTTTCCTGTAAGCATCAACATCCTGCATACTATTAGAATAATGCTATTTAGTGTTTAATGCTCATTCTTATTAGTTGTTTCTATTTTTATCCTTTTAGCAGTTGCTTAGAAGAAACTGGTTGTTTCTATTTCCTAATAGAAACTTGATGTTTCTATTTTTGTAAATATCTCTGTATTACTTATTGAGCTTCATATGCTCATGTAAATCAATTCAGTTCATTCATCGATTATGGTATCAGAGCACAGGTATCTTTCGAAATAATTTTTCATTGCTTGAAATATTCTGTGGCTCATTTCGAAATTGCTCTTGGAATTTGAATTTTTTTTGGGTGTCAATTGTTTTTGGACGTCGTTGTTGAATTGTCTGTTCGATCTGAGGGTACCTTTTCCTAGAGTCTAGGACGTTTTTGGCTACGGTTTTCTTGCGTGATTTGCCATCCTAGAGCAGCTCCAACAGTGCAGCTCCAACAGTGCTAGAATTGCATCAGAGGCACTGTTTTTTGTCTTATTCTCATCCAGCTCCAAGAGGCTGAACAACGTGGTTGCGGTATTCTTGTGGGCCACCATTGTGTGCCCAGGTACGTCAGTCGCAATTTGAACTTTTTCGGCAATAGGACATTGCATCTGAAGTCGCTCAGGAGCGAGCAGGCTCGGAGAGACAAGGATGATAAAGTGGGATTCAGAGTTGTGGTGGTTCTCAAATTTTTTATCCACGCTGGTCGCAAAGCTTGCATATTTTGCTGCGATTTCCAGTACTGAGGCGGGCAAACCCACGCAATGGCATTCTCGATAAATAGTGGTTACTGGTCAAGTGACGATCCATGCTGTAGCGTTCTTCATTTCATGATATTTGCTGTCATCGCACAAAGTTAAAACAAATCTATGAGGCGAACGAAGTTGCTCTTCCTCCTCGTGTTGTTCATGGTGTTGCTCCTCCGACACTCAAAGGTCAACGCTCCAAAAATTTGAGGGTGAGCCAAATCCTGACGCAGGTGGACTTTCCCACAGCGCTATCGCCGTTCAAACAGCACTGTTTCTTGATCGACTCTGTCTCTGCTCGAGCTGGAGGAATTTTTTTTGCCACTCGTGAAATCCCTCTGCGTGGTCTGCGGAAGCAACGACGACGACGAGATAGAGTGACGGCTAGGATCGAGCGTCGGTTGCGTGTGATTGACAAACTGACAGCTAGGATCCTGCGGCGGCTGTGTGTTCACCATTATTATCAGTCGTTACAGCATTTTGCACATTTCCGCGAATTATTTGAGGATGTGAGACTGTTTCAAATTGCTCTCCATCTATTTTTGGAATTGTGTGCCATCTCAGAGACAAGTTTTGCATGTGTTGCAGAAGTTTGAAGGCTGAGATTTGGAGTATTAGAGGGACGTGTTCAGTCCTATTACTAGAGTAAAGTTTTGTGCTGTTCTTTTCTGTACCTGAGCAAGAGTTAGCTGGTACTTGGCATTCCCGTAGTAGCATATATCTCCATCTATATAACAGTCTGCATAGCACAAAGCAATACGCATCATTTAAACAACAAACATTGAGCAAACTAAGGAGGGGCCAGTGAATTTTCTTTTTTGGCGTGATATAGACTCCTTTGTTGTTTTCCGTGTCTTGGGAAACGTGTAGATGGCTTCGCTAACAAATTTGATGTTGGAAGGCAGTCAGCGCTTTAATGGCACGAATTATAACATCTCGAAACAGAGAATGTTGACTATTTTTGAATATAGGTGTCTTGATCAGCTCGTTCTGAACAAAGAGCTTCGTCTTGGTACAATTGGCATCGATCAAGATAATTTTTATGATCTAAATCGAGAGGTAGTTATGCTTCTCAAGCTCTTTGTGACTGATGATCAGTTACCGTAGATTCCTTCTGGCAAGACAGCTGTCGAGATCTGGCAACATTTGAAGGAATTGCACGAGACATCCAACAAGAGTAGAGCTTTCTTTCTCAAGAATCAGTTGTTCTCCATCATGATGGATGAACATATGTCTTTACAGGAACATCTTAACAAGATTAAAGACATTTGAGATCAGCTCGAAGCCATTGGTCGAACCATGGAGGAAGAAGATATAGTAGTCATCACTCTGAAAAGTCTACAAAAATCTTATGAGCACTTCATAGAAACACTCAGCATTACCTCCACTAATGTTGATATGAAGTTTCTAGAGCTATGCAACAAACTCATGCAGCAAGATCGGCTGAAACAACAATTTGGTAGTGGTGCTTCATCAACCTCCTCAGAAAATGCTTTTGCTGCCAAATATTAGTCCTCTCAGTCCTTTCAACAGAAAGGCTCTTCTTAGTTTTTTGATCCTACTAGGAAGAAAAATGTGCAGTGTAATTACTGTCACAAATTAGGCCACATGAAGAAAGATTGCCGACAGAGGATTGCTTCTGAACAGAAGAAACAGGGAGGGCCCCATCAGAGAGCGAATGTTGCAGAACATTCCAAGCAGATAAAATCTGCCTTTTACGCCTTATGGCTAAAAGGTCTTTAGATCATGTCCCGTCTTCGCCTTGGTACATTGACTCTAGTGCATCACGCCATTTCTCTCACAAGCGTGACTGGTTTATTCAATGATTCCATGGTATTCGGCAGAGGTGAAGAGTACACAGTGCTTGGTAGAGGTACAGTTCAGATCCAGTCTGGTGGGTGCACACTCATCTTCTTGAATGTGTACTATGTTCTTGGTATGGAAATTAATCTACTGTCTGTCAGCCAGATTATGAGGAACTATCCTCAGCTTGATGTAGTGTTCAGTGCGCACAAGTGCTCCATTATCGACAAGGAGACTAGTCTTACAATTACTGCTGGCCTAGAGGATCATGGTCTATATAGGCTTCTTGACACTGGTGATTCTCCAGAAGTACCTCTAGCAGCTCGTATTTCTCCCATCAGCACTCTTTGGCATCAGCGATATGGGCATCTAAACATGCAGTATGTCTTTCAACGCTCTCGGGAGGGACTTATGTCAAGGCTACCTGATATTCAGACTCAGCAATTGGGAGTATGCGGCGCCTGTAAAGATGGCAAGCAACATCAGTTTTCGTTCAAGTATGGAGAATCTTGGCGCGCATCTAAGGTACTCCATTTAATTCATGCTGATATTTGTGGTCCTATGCATACATCTTCTATTACTGGTTGCAAATATTTTTTGCTTATTGTAGATGATTTCAATAGAAAGATGTGGGTGTATTTTCTAAAATATAAATTTGATGTATTTAGTATCTTTCAAAAGTTTAAATCCTTAGTTGAAAAAGAGTCTGGCTGTAATATCATAACTCTTAGAACAGATAACGGGGGGGAATTTTGTTCTTTTGCCTTCTCCAACTTCTGTGATACTCATCGCATCAAACATCAATTAACTACACGCTACACTCCTCAGCAGAACAGTGTTGTCGAACGTCGCAACCATACGGTTGTTGAAATGGCTCATTCCATGTTACAACACAGGAATGTTCCGAACAAATTTTGGGCTGAAGCAATATTTATTGTTGCCTATCTTCTTAACCGATCACCTACTCAGGCTGTTAAGGGGAAGACTCCTGAAGAGGTTTGGTCTGGCCGTAAGCCTACGATCAATCACCTCAAAGTATTTCGCTCAATTGCATATGTTTGGATTCCAGCTGCTAAGTGCTCTAAGTTGGATTCCAAAAATCAGAAACTCATGATGACAGGGTATAGTGATCATCAAAAGGCTTATAGGTTGATAGATATAGCCATTGGTCGTCTTAGCTTCAGTCGTGATGTAGTATTTGATGAAGACAGAGGATTATTTCAGTCTCCTCCTTCTGAGCAGTGTTCTGAGGATCAGCCTCACAGTATTCTTCTTCCAGTAGGTCCACCTAATGGGAGGGATGATGCAACATCAGTATTTGATGATGCACTACATGAGCTTCCTCCGGAAAATAACCCTCCTCTTGCTGCTCCTATTGTTCCTGAGCCTTCTCCATCTCCTCCTGATATTGGTTCCTCTACTCTTTGGCCTAAATGGTGGGCTAAAACCATTGGTGATCTCCAGGATAATGAGCTCCTTGAAGGTAGAGCTTCTAGACATAAGAGCAAACAACAGTCCACAGTAAATTTTGCTCTTATGGCTAACCTGCACAGTATTTTTGAGCGTCAAACCTATTCAGAGGCTAAGGGTACACCTGAGTGGGAACAAGCTATGGAAGCTGAATTCCAGAGTCTTCAGAAGAATCACACTTGGACCCTTTCTGATCTTCTTGCAGGGAAAAAGCCCATTAGCTGCAAATGGGTGTATAAAGTGAAATACAAAGCAGATGGAACCTTGGACAAGTATAAAGCTCGCCTTGTTGCTCGAGGGTTCCCATAGAAGGAAGGCATTGACTATGAGGAGACCTTTGCTCCTACAGCCAATATGAGTACCATACGGCTTGTCCTTGCCTTAGCAGCTCAGTTCAATTGGAAAGTCCATCAGATGGATGTAAAGTGTGTTTTTCTGAATAGCGACTTACAGGAAGAAGTCTACATGACGCAGCCTCCAGGATTCAAGGTTGCCGGTCTAGAACAAAAAGTCTGTAGATTAGTCAAAGCACTCTATGGTCTGAAGCAAGCTCCTCGAGCTTGGTACATGAAAATTGATTAGTACCTCACAAATCATGGTTTTCAGCGGAGTCCATCTGATGTAAACTTGTATATCCATCATACTGGTGATGATATTTTGTTTGTGGTTGTCTATTTGGATGACCTTATCATTACTGGCAGCTCAACACATTTGATCCATGGGATCAAACAGGATTTGTGCAGCACTTTTGATATGACAGATTTAGGACTTCTTCATTACTGTTTGGGGGTTGAAGTCTGGCAGACTGAGAACAACATCTTTCTCTCTCAGTCCAAATATGCTAGAAATCTTGTGGACAGATTCAGAATGCAGGATTGCAAACCTGCCACGACTCCTATGGAACCAGGGCTCAAACTTTCAGCTCAGTCATCCTCACCTCTTGTGGATGAAACTTTATTCAGGCAATTAGTGGGCAGCCTCATCTACCTTACTGCCACTAGACTTGACATCAATTTTGTAGTGAGCTACATTTCCTGCTTCATGTCAGCTCCTAAGGCTGATCATTGGATAGCAGCGAAGCGTGTGCTGCGTTATGTTTGTCGCACTCTTGATTATGGACTTCTGTACACTTGAAGTTTCGATCCTATACTTAGTGGTTACACAGATTCTCACTGGGCCGGTTCGGTTGATGACCGTAAATCTACAGTGGAGTATGTGTTTAGTCTAGGATCCAGTGTTGTCACCTGGACTAGTAAGAAGCAGCAGGCAACGACTCTCTCCTCAATAGAAGCAGAGTATCAGGGAGCAGTTAAGGCATCTTGTGAGGCAGTTTGGCTTGGACATATGCTTGCGGATATGCATGTTTTCCAGACAGATACTACTCCCTTGTTCTGTGATAATCAGGGAGTGCTCAAACTTGCCAAGAATCGAGTCTTTCATGAATGAACAAAGCATGTAGAAACCCATTGTCACTACATTCGCCAGCTTGTTGAAGATGGATCCGTTCAGTTGCGATATGTTCCCACAACGGAGCAGCCTGCTGACATCTTCACTAAGCCTCTTGGTCCTAATAAGTTTGTAAAATTCAGAGGGTCTATCGATGTTGTAAATAGATTGAGCATTAAGGGAGGGTATTAAACTAATGCTATTTAGTGTTTAATGCTTATTCTTATTAGTTGTTTCTATTCTTATCTTTTTAGCAGTTTCTTAGAAGAAATTGGTTGTTTCTATTTCCTAATAGAAACTTGATGTTTCTATTTCTGTAAATATCTCTGTATTACTTATTGAGCTTCATCTACTCATGTAAATCAATTCAATTCATTCATTGATTACATACATGTTGACACATCTCCCAAAGATATCCATTGTCAAGGGTCTCCATCTTTTTAGACTTCTATCAGAGTCTTCATATCTTCTCGGGAGATTTCCTAGTCAAGTCTTCTCGGTCTTTTAGATGTTGATTTCCTTTATCATGGTTGCATGTCTCACAATCTCTTCCTTCCTCACATATTCCATTCCCAGGAGCTTTCAGACAGAGTTCCTTCATTGTAGTCAACCACCTCATACTTCATATGAGGACATATTATGTTGATTTCATCTAGTGTGACTTATGCATTCCTACATCCTTTTAGAGGAGGAGATCCTTTTCCCTTGATCATGTTATTCAAGATAGAAATAATGATCCATGTTACCTGCAATCATATGACATGACATCATAATATTAAACACAAGCATACATACCTCATTTTACCTTTAGGTCATCTAGGCTTCTTTCAACAACTTCCTTGATTGAAAAGATCTTCAATTCCTTGATCTTATTTATGTCATCATACCATAAGTTGGAGTTCTTGATGAAACACTTGTTTTCTCTCTAGATTAGTGAACCCTCCGATGAGGATTCCATCAGAGAACCTTAAGGATCTTGCACATCCCCATCCGTCAAATGTTTCCTTTTTGTCTTGATGTATGATGAGCCTTGTTGTGGATGACATCTTCTTGCCCTTCAATGTCCAATGAGGTTCCCAAGAGCTATATCCTTCATGTTTAACTGCCATGGATTTTGTCCTTCATGATTCTCATGGTGATGTCATGAGCTGTTGTTTCTAATGCTTCCATGATGCCACGATGCATTTTATTATCATGGTCATATCAAAATATTGAGGAGCTTATGATAAGACCCTTTTGTGAGGGATACCATCTCAATCATAGTAGAGATCTATTACTCTCTCTTTCCTTGGCCTTTTTCTTCAGTTTCCTCCATCTATCCGGTGATATGAGCTTCCATAATCTTTTCATAATCTTAGCTATACTATTTGAGGACCAAACTTCCCTTTCCTTTCTGCACATGTTTTAGTCCTTTAACCTTCAATACTTTTGCCATCAACTTTTCTCTATCTAGCATAGAGACCACAAATTGTTGAATGAGGTAACCTTGGTAGAATTGAGGCTTCTGTGATCCATAACATTTATAAGAAATATTTTAGCGTAAATCACATGCAGAGAAATTCTGTTGACGCGTTTCGAACCAACTAGTGTGGTTCATCGTCAAGACAAGTTGAAGAAACAGATCCAGCCTAGCATGTTAAATAGTCTGAGCAGAGCCTCCAACGGCTAACTCGTCCAACGGCTAGTTTTGACTATAGGACCAAGGTCAAGGAAATTAGTTATATTAGGTGACCAAAAAAAATATATAAAATAAATTAAATGTTGTTAATGGTTAGTTAGAAAGGGTTATTGTTAATAATTAAAAATTAAAAATTATAAGTTATTTAGTATTAAGGTGGGAATTAGTTATGTAAAGGACCTTTTCAAAGATATATGTATAAAATTATATGTATTATAAATATAAAGTAATATTAGAGTTAGTTAAGATAATGGAATGAGAATAATAATTAATAATAATATAAATAATAAATAATAAAATTAAAAAATAAAAATGGAAATAAAAAATGGAAAAAAAATAAATAATAAATAAAATTATAAATCAATAAATAAATAAAAATTTAATAATTAAATAAAAATGAAAAATAAACATAAAATATATATATAATAAATAAATAAATCAAGCGAGCGACACATTCTGAAAAGACGAAGGATAAGAATCGGATCAAAAGAAAACTACAAAGCCAAAAGGAAAAACCCAAGGAGGAATGAAAAGACACGGCTCCAAGGAAAAAGATCCGTGAAATTAAGGGAAGTAAGACTAGGAAGAAAGAGTAGGGATCCAACAGCTACTGATCTTCCAGCCGTCATCTCTATTGAGATTGTTCGACCTTCTTTCAATCTCAATAGCTTCCCTGAATTTACGGTGATGGAACTACGCAACTTTGGCAATAACCTTGGCCTCCTCAATACAAACCTGATGCTTGGTCTTTTCTGCATGTTCTGCTAACGATGAAGACTTGGTTCTCCCATGTGTTAGGTCAGCTGCATGTTCACTGATCCTTTGATGGATGGAGCGCCCTGTCTCCCCGATATAGGGGGTCCCACAAGAACAAGGGATTAAGTAGACACCCTTCATGTCTTTAGGGTCAATGGGATCTTTCATCGGTCGGAGGGATTTGCGAATCGCATTGAGGGGCCGGAAGGTTGAGGGAATATCATACTTCTCAAGAATTCGAGCAATCTTGTCTGTTGTTCCCTGGACATAGGGAAGATGGACACCTAGCCGACGCTCTTTAGGTTCTTTTTTAATTAACGAGTTTTTAGAGGCTTTAAGGAAAGCCTTCTGACCTAGGCGCTTACTATAGCCATTCTCCACAAAGACATTAAGGAGATGGGATTTCTCCTTATCGAAGCTCTCCCTATCAGAAATCCTCAGGGCACGAGTAGCGAGAGTGTTAAGAACACCCAAATTTTGAGTAGGGAAATGATGGGAATCGGCATGAAGATACTGCTTAGTGTGCGTTTTCTTCCTGAACACCGAGTGGGAGAGAGAACCGTCCTTATTCTTAGATATAAGAATATCCAAGAAAGGGAGGCAACCATTGACCTCTTTTTCCATAGTGAACTTAATGGTAGAGGACTGACAGTTGAGGTGATTGAAGAAGAGATCCAACTCCTCTTGGCCATAGGACCAGATGACATTAGTGTCATCTACATACCTTTTCCACAGCTTGGGAAGGAGACGAGCTGAGGCTAAAGCTTTGGCTTCGAAATCTTCCATAAAAAGATTCGCAACCTTCTTGTTCATGGACATTTGTTACCTTGCCCACCAGTTAGAACAATGATGATTGTTTTCATCTCCCAATTGAGATCTTATGAAGGTATTTCTTCATTCTTTGATACCTTCAATCATGTCTAAGTGATTTGACCTTCTTCACTGCATTTCAAAGAGTTTATCTTCTAGCATTTCATATCTCCCTTTTATGTCACCTCTCCTGCTACATAGGGATGAGAGGACCTAAGAATGATTTCATATGACTTCTTTTCCAGGGACTATATCTATCCTCCTTTCTTATGCAAGGAATCTTGATGACCCAACTGATTTATAGATCTCCTTTCAAACATGAAGTCATTTAATCATACTTGATTATACAATGAAAAGATATTTACTTGACAAGTGAAGATGAACTCTTTCACTTGATCACTTTGATGACGGTTGAAGAAGATGTATCAGGGCTTCTTCTTAGATGATCATCTTTCAAATGAGAGACTTTTTCTTCAATAGAAAATGTTGCTCCTTTTAATGAGGATGATTCGCTGCTTCTTCGGATGATCTTCTTCTAAGGCAAGGAGATGATTCTTTCTTGAAGATGACCATGCCTTATTGCCTTCAAGATGCTTTGCCTTCTTTTGTAGTGTAGATCAGGACTGCTTCTATGGTTTCAACCTGTTCCAAGATGATTTGATCTTCATTTTTCAAGTCCTTTGAGGTACCTTGGTTTGTAGACAACTTGATGAGGGTCTTGGTGGCCTTTTGATGATGACTGTGGAGACAAATATTCTTATTGTTGTAGACTGATTCTTTGATCTAGGACTTGATCCTTCAATGTAGATCTTGATCGCTTTTTTTTTATATCCTTCAACCTGCTTTAATGTCCTTTTTGAAGCTTGATCATTGAATGTCTCTTTGATGCCCTTCCTTTAACTTCAACACCTTAGCTCTGATACCATGTTGAAGAATCTAAGGCAAATCAAGTTAATGAGATTCTTCTCTCCATGATAACTATTTGTGAGGTATTTTTAACTTTTCTTATTAGCACAATCTTCATTTGTTATCATTAAAGTGTATCTTCTTTAGTTCATCAAACAGCTACCAAAACAAAGAGACAAGAACACAAGATGTGGGCTTTCTGACAGGGCCAAAACCTCTCCCTCTTGGAGAGGAAAACCCACACAAAATTTTTCTTATAGAGATTCTAATTGACGAATACCAAGACCATGACCCTTGACCTATGATACCACTCCAAGACCAAGACACCAATCCTCTTCTTTGTTACTGCTGAGTTCATCATCAATACTGTTGGTTCACCGAGGTCATCATTCATGCACCTTCACCGAGGTCATCATTCATGCACCTTCACTTAGATGACTGCTGCACCATATCTCCATCTTCACTTAGATAATTACTGTAGTCTTACTGAGATCATTATTATGTCAATGACCTTGTCTTTATTAAGACTATGATTACGTGTTCATGATTACTTCTATATCGAAAGTATAACTGTACACAGAATGTATGTCGAGATGGCTAGTATTACTGTAGGATCATCAAGGCCCTTATCATTGGAATGAGACTGTGATTGTGAACATGTTGAGAGTGTATTATCCTCAAGTATGCCGAGACTGTGTATGCTAGTTGAGATAGTTTGGATTACCGAGATTCTTCTCATGCCAAGACAATTGATATTAACTGAGACTATAATAGTATTCTTCCTGCACTTGCACCGAGATTGTTTCAGAGATATCCGAAATGTGTCCTCCTGTAATGCGAATTGCAGACTCCTGTACTTGTCCGAGATTTTAAAGATTCGAAAATACTGTTATCTTGTACTTCCTATACCCATTTGAAGTTCAGAGAGAAACCTAAGTTCTATGTTTTCTGTGGTGACCCTAGCGGGGTATTTATAGTTTTCACATCTCCATAATAAGCCGACATGAGTGAGGGAATCCTTGTGTCTTTCATTTGAGCCGACATGACTGCATTTAATTCGTTTTGCTGGCCAACACGTGTGCATTTTACATCGTTTTGCTTGTTGCCTCTTTCAAGAGGATTTTGCTTGTCTTGGAGGGCTGATCTAGACACTAGGTTGACTCATATACATTACATATATGCTCAAGAAGAGCTCTTCAATTTTCTTTTGACTCTTTGACTTCTGTATAGCACTTCAATACATGCTAGGCCTATGCAATGAGCAAGAAACTCATTGTTATAATTTACAAAAATAATATTTCTTTTCTTTTACAAGTACAAAGATCAAAATTACATTTATGAAGACCGAACCTATTTACACTTTCTTCAATAGGGTCTATGGCACATATCTTTGTGGATATGCAAAGGTTGTTAAAGGGCTAGCTTGGCACTTGTGGGAGGTCATCTTGTTGGTCAATATTTGCCTATGTAATATGCTCTATTTTGATGCACAAATTGGATTGAATTGGACTCTCTCTCATAAGGAAAGATTTCTTGGTTTTCCCCTTAGGGGTTTTGCCTTGGTCATTGACCTAAATTTTGGTGTTTCTCGTCTCATTATTAACTGTGATCTCTATTGCTCTATTGAAGAAGTTAATGGTTGAAATTTTTCATATATAAGTGCTTAATGATTGGAATGCATTAAAGTAGTCAAATTGTATCATTGGAAGTAGTTATCAGTTTGAAAAATTGTACTAGTCTTGATTGCACTAGAAAATCAACATGGCATCAGAGCCATGATTGAATAAGCAACATCAAAAGGAGTCGTAAATTTCACTGCTTATGGAACTCTGATAGAAGGGATGTCTAGTCAAGTACCTTTACATCTATAAAGAATCCCTATTCTGAAATCCGAGGTAGGCCGGATTATTCAATACAATTTGCAGAGGTTTGAATATATTGCAGAAGGAGCCTACCTTAGGAAGATCTGAAATGGACGTAGCATCTTTCTTATAAGTATGTCATGCATCACTTAGTTAATATTTTCAATTTTGTTTTCTGCACTAACAAATGCCTCAAAGTCCAGACTTCTACCTCAACAAACTATAAAGCCTCAATAGATCAAATGTATTAGGAAGCCTTGGTGTAAGACCAGTTGGAGTAATTGTAGCATTCTTAAAAATTATCCTTTTATGATTTGATCAAAGTCTTCACAGGAATCATTGAGCATACCCTTGTTCTCATGAAGAAGTCTCATGTTAGAATCTGCCCAAACCATTTATGGGTCTTAGAGATCTCATGTGCTTTAGCCTCTCCACCAAGTTTCATGGCTAGAGCACATCCGATGCTACCCCAAATCAACACACCCCTTATTAGATTAATCTCCATTAATATTTTAATTTTCCTGAGTTTAGACTTAGGAACCCCATTAAAATATTAATTATATTAATAAAATCACTTCTGGGTGGAATTTCCCAAAACACTTTCTAGGTTCTTTGGAATACATGTGCCCAAGCCTCCCTGCAAAATTCGAGGCTTAGAGCACATCCGATGCTACCCCAAATCAACAGGAGCTTAGTTGCAGCCATAGCTGAATTGGTGATAGTGTTGTAAAGCATCTCACCAGATTGCTTATGGAAGTCCATTTGGTCTATATGAAGGATTATATCTGTATCAAAAGAAAAAATGGACTGCTTGTAGTCATCTGCTGATCGAGGTTGAGCAACTTTGGGCTCCATGAAAGCAACTTGCGTTTTTCATTTTTCAGTCTCAAGGGTCAAAAGAAGCCTATGTTGGGTGGTGGTTGTTTGCTTCCAAAACTGTGAAAATGTAGTAGCCTTGAGTGCTTGATTTTTTGCTTTGATTTCTTTGTAGATGGCAAAGATATTCTGATCTTTCTTGCTGTGTTCCATCTCTTCTGTTGGTGATGAAACAAGTGTTTATATTGTCAGTGAGGTTATCAGAGATATAGGAATGGTCTCCTCTCTATTTGACATCGAGGGTATACCTGAGCTTATTAAGATAATAGGTTGTTCTTGTTCTGCACTCCGTTGCTGTGTCTCTCTTACATCCATGGCCTTCTACCTCTTATTGTACACTATGAAATCCTTTGTTGAAATCTCTGTCACTGAAGGGGAAATGGTTTCCCTTGGTCTTTTTTCAACCTTTTCCTGTGGTACTGGTGTCTGTGAAGTTGACTTACCCTGTTCTTCGGCTTGTTGTAATGTGTTCTCCTGCCATTCTTCGTGGTTCATGAATTGCTCTATCTCTGGTTTGGAAGTATGGGCATAAGGAGCATACCTTTGCTCTACCCTCAACTTAGAAATCATAGCAAAAGGGTCATAGGACCATGTAAAACTGTGCTTGAAATTCATCTACTTCAAAATGGCATCTTCTTCTTGTCCTGCTGATCTTGCATTGTATGTGAGGGACCAATTTGTGTTTTTATCTTGAATGGTGCTTTTTCTTGGCTGCCAGGAAGTGTAGCTGGTCCATTTTGATCATTTGCCTAATAAATTCTAAGGCGAAATTGTGAGTAGGCACAAACTTAGGCAGTATATAAGGGGGCAATTCACACCCAGATATCCTGATCTCTTTATAACTCTGGTATAAATACTAGTCTCCTTTCTTCGTTTGGTCATTTAGGTGCAAAATTATTTTGATCTCTGGATGTATTCTTGGTTTTGCATCATTTTTTAACAAACTAGATGCCATATGCAAAAATTGATCCACAAAATCACTGAATGTGAATTCAATGTTGTTCTTTTTGACCACGAAGGTACAATGAATGAGTAATTTGGGGTTTCCTTGATTGTCTAACTTTTGTATGTGGAAAGAAAACCTGTCTGATTGATAATAAAGAAACAAATACACCAAGAAAGATGCATACTTGAAGACTGCTTCAGTTGAAAATTTCATGAATTGCTCATGAATGCTTTCTGCTAAAAATTCACTATAACAGGAAATGGTAGAAGGCTTTTCATCTTTGGAAAACACAGAAAGAAAGGCTGGGATGATTTCGTCGACCCATTGGTCAGAATGGTATCCTAATAGGCATGAAATTATTGAAATTATTTGTTTGGTCATCTCGGGGAACATAGAAGCAAGATCAGGAGGGTTTGTTTTGGGCAATTAGGCATTTTCTAGTAGGAAAGTGTCAAATATCTTGGTTCTCTGGGGGAAATCTAGCTTATTGTACATTTCCATGAGGAAATTTGGGTGAAAGGGATGCATATGATCAGGTTTTTGGATTTGGAGCATCTCTGAGATTGAATGACCATTAATGGCAAAAAGAATTTCACCATTCTGGGCCACTACTGTTCTTTGACTGGGAATGAATCAAAATTGACACCAGGTTACAAATTCTAGGGAATAATAGGTCTGGGGAAAAATAAATTGGGACTGGAGGGAGTCCCACAGTCCCAAATCATCCGTGAGGTCATGGTGATTCTGTTTGTAATGATTGAACTCACAATTGGTCTCTCCAACTTGCTATAAATGGTCGTCAATGATCCGGATTTAAACAGGAACGCAACAAATTACAGAGATAACCATATACACAAATATGCAGCGAAAATAATACTTCATTTCATTAATGGAAAATACTAAAATATGCTTACAATCAGAAATGGAAATAAACTAGCTAGGGCGATGGTAGCTTATCTTTGAGAAGAGATGTGATGGCTACATGCCTCTGAAATGTGTTACAATGAGGCTTGAAGGCCTATTTATTGTTTAGAAACAATGAAAAAAACCCTTCACATTCCAAAACCTAACCCTAGGAGATGAAACGCCAAACTGTGGGCCCCGTTTGGGGGTAAGTTGGTACATCAACTTCCCGAGATCGTAACTTTAGCATATGATCTCCATTTGACGCGTACAATAGCTCATTAGAAAGATCTATTCGAGCACTATCATTGTTTGCATGGACCCATGTTGCCCCCAGATTCCCCAAAAAACGTCGTTTAGGGCCTCAAAACGGCTCCGGAAGTTCAGGACCCGAAAAACTGCTAAAAATCGTAAGTTGTGCTACAATTAAGGAAACTGAAAATGCTGAGAAAGACAATGGTGGGGGTCCAGGTGGACTTGGCAGGTGGCCACCAATATCCACTTGGATCATTTGTTCATACCATAGATTTTTGAATTCTGGAGAAGGTTTCAGCAATTTTGTTCAAACCAAGAATTTTTGAATTCTAAAGGAGGTTTCAGCAATGGAGACGAACGGTTTGCTACAAGTATCCTATTTTTCCCTTCCAGCTTGATAGAGGCAGGGGATTGTTGGGGTTTTGTGCAGGGAATGAGACACCTAACTAGAACTTGCGTGGCTCATTGATTTCGCTATGGAACCCCAGACCCACATATTTTCAAATAGGGATTTTCCTTTCCACCGTTACCCAAATAATGCCCCTCTCTCTATATGTTGTCAGCTTCTCCTCCAAGGCAGTGAAAGAGGTTGATAGACATATTCCAGAAATTTTGGACTCGAGTAACTAATGAAAAATCTTTGGTTGTTGGACATCCCCTTCGAAATCATACATTTTCCATAGCACAGGCAACAAAAACCCCTCTAAGGCTGCTGCAGCAAAGCCTGTTGATAAATTTGGGGAAGAGGGAAAAAAAATTCATGGAGCCCATCAACCTGCCAAGCCTTGGGAAAGAACTTTTGACTGTATCCATTTCTCAAAGTGATAAGTATCTATCTGACTCCAGTTCTATTATCGAATTTATATCTTTGGAAGATTTCATGGTTATTGAAGCCAGAGTAAATTAAAGGAAAGGAAAAACCATAGTAAATTAAATTCAGTTTGCATCCATCAAATAAAATAGACTTCTTTAACTAAGACTAATTCTATCCTAGCTTTAACTGATGGAATGCAAATTTGGTAGCTATGAAAATAATGTGCAGCATGGACTGAGCATGGGTACTAGAAATTACTAATTAGAGTATATAAAGGTTTTTTAAACCCAAGATGCAAAAATCATATAAAAAGTGATGGCTCTAGGATAAATCCATGTGTGTGTCCTGATTGCCTTAGTGAGTTGATATGAGAAGAAATTTTGAGATGCATTTGGCTTAGACATCAATAACAGTCATACCTATTTAAATGAGATTTTAGAACATTGTATTTCAGATTTCAAGATCCTTTAAATGATATTTATTTGTCATGAACCCCCTTTCCTTTGATACCAGAATCTCAGAGACACACAAATGTTGATCCTTTACCTTCAATAAGCATCTACCCAATGGAAAATCACGAACACTATTTTTCAAACCCTCCTGATTGATGTCCAAGGGCCGAGGATACTTCACCTTTCGTAGCCTTTTATACTTCTCTGTGAGATAGAAAAAGCCCTAATACAATGCCGAAGGCATGTCAATGAGCTCAAGAATAATATTATATATATATGAGCTTAAATTCTAGGAACTTTATAGCTTCAGATATGATTTTATATAAACCTACAAAAGAGAAGGAATTCCAGGTGAGACACTATATGCAAACCAAATTCAATTCAAGGGTGATTTCATAATAGAAGATTTGACCCTAAAGTAACCAAATATTCTTGGCTGTAGTCATGACAAAAGGCCTTAGATATAGATCATTTGACCAACAATTTGAGAGAGAGCTCTATTCTAGAGATGCTTGATTGATGAGGCCTTGATCTCATTTCCTCTATGGGATCTGCAACCTAGAATTTTGTAGTATCATTCTCAGTGCTTCATGATGACTGATCTTTGAAGAGGAAGGAGGTCAGTGTTTTCAAAAAACTTCTTGTGATTTCCTTCTTCCTTTCCTGGGCTTGCCCTCAACTTAACTCTAATAGCTTGCCATCACCTTAAATTTGATATCATTCTGCGGGGCAAGCTAAACATGACAACAAGAGAAGTAAACAGTTGTAGATTCATGTGTTGTTTGTCTTTTAGCTTCTAGAACATCATATGTTTTATTGCCAATTTTTGCCAAATTTAAAATTGCCATACTAATCTGAGAAGAGGGTTTGTAATGCTAATAACCTCTTCTTTAGTCCATGTTGGCACACTCGAGTCTTGTTAAAGGACCAGCTATTTCTTGTGAAAAATTCGAAGCAGACAACAACATACAACATGTTTTCTGAGAATCAAAACAACTTCTAGAAGTGTTATGACATTAATCCAACACTATGTTTATAAACCAATTCGTACTAATGGACACAAGATGTGTAAAGTGTATTCTTTAACAAAATTTTCTTTGCTGGCTGGTTTAAAGCTTACAGCCTTACTCCTATCTTGAAGAAAGGGTACTTGCTTCTCTTTCACTTCATAGGTATATGAAAACCCAGTTTTGCAAGCATCCATAACCATGAATATTATACCAACTCCCTATGGTTAGTGCATCAATAATGTAAGTGTAACACTCATCCATGTAGCAGTCATAAGGCATTTAGGTAAGGTTTTACTAACACTGGCATCCTAGACCATTAAGATCTATCCATGGCCTCAAAATGATGTATTTCCTTTACTCAATAGAACACTCATCATTTCTCTCCCCCAGTCATCAAATTTTTTCTCTTCATTCTGAATGAGAAATCAATCAACAAGTCACCATTTTAAATGTTAGATCACAATATGTTTAACTTCTCTCTTGTGCTTACACTCTAGTTTTTGCCGAGCTTCAAAATCGCAAATCTTAAACGCAGTCTCATGATGTGCACTCAAGGAGGCATAATTCACCCTTTCTTTGCATCAAAATACCCCCTAGCATTCCCTTTACCTTTGCATGCCTCAATGCAAGGCATGCCAAGTCGATACCTACTCAGTCAAATTAGTAAGTTGAGGGATATCATATATACCTAACGTTGCTTGCTTGTTCTTCCTCTTCCTATGTTGTAGTGTATGAACAGTCAGCCAGACTGGTGAGGATCCCCATTAATAATAACATCTTTGTTGGCATCTGAATCCAAATGACGTGTTTCCCTTAATTATATGTTTTTTTTTTAACCAAAAATGCTAACAGAGATAGAGACCCTCAAATCTATCTACTTCTAGCCCTTATGCCCATTTTCATCTAGGATTTTACCATGTCAGTGTCCCTTTCTTTCTCAAAACTACATGAAATCAATTGATCTATCGATTTCATAATGCCTTTGGTAAATTGTTCTATCAAATGCTCTGAAGTATATATGAGATCTAAGGGTTTTTTGGTTGTTGCTGACTTCCTATATTTCTGCTAACCATGATATGCGTTTCATGTAGAGGATTATGATTGAGTAAGGGTTGCATTGCTTGATATCTGTTCAGGAGGAGGAGAAGGAGAAAAGTGGTGTTAGGTTTGAGAGCTAAATATGCTTGTGAAAAGAGGAGGTGTGTGGAATGGAGGGTGGTAGGGCTACCAGCATGGTAGAAATGGAGGATGGGGAGGTCGAGGTTTTCATCATCAAATAGCTGTGGTGGGCTTCCTAGTTATCTTTGTGGTCATGCCATTGGTTTTTCTGGTAGCTAGGTTTCGTCACTCCGCATCTACATCTGCAACTCGTAAGCTTCTTCCATCCCTCCTCCCTCGGTGGAAACTTCTTCCTGCCCTCCTCACTTACTGGTAAGCTTCTTCCTGCCCTCGTCCCTCATCAGGTTTCTTTTGTCTCTTTTTTTGGGGTGGGTTACCGTTTAATTTATCTTTATTGGCAAGCATGCCCTTTCTTCATCTGGTAGTATTACAACGAAGTGTAGACTTCTTACAACATTCAAGTAAGATCTCCATTACAATGAAGTATAGTCATCTTATACTCTTTTAGAAAGATCGCTTCAATTGCGAACCCATTGAACAATGTATTTATGTGATTTGAGCCTTGGCCAGGAATTATCATCACCCCCAGTTAACCATCGAACCAAGACCCCATGGACCTGCTTCAAAATTTGATTTTCCTTCACCACCCCCGGTTAACCATTGAAACAAAACCCCACGGACCTACTTTGGAATCTGATTTTCCTTTTAGTTTTTTCCACAGGATCTGAAAGTGCATATGTTATCAAACTTACTTTCCTCGCTTATTGTCAAAAGTTTAGCACCTCTAGCATTTTTCCAGACATTTTGTGAGTTTTCTTTATAGGTTTCCTTTCATTTGATCTGTGTGAAGCTGTGAACTCCATCTCTGCATTAACACGGTACAATACCTACCAGGAGAAAGATTCAAAGTTTGTACCTCTCTCATGCAAGAGCAAAGTTTTTACCAACTGCCCCTAGGGCAATTTCCCTTGCCAAAGATAATGAAACCATTCATCCCGATGGCAAGAAATAATAATGCTCTTTCCATTTTTTAACAAAGGGAAATGAATATGACTAGTAAATTCACTGGTAAATTGCTCGGTGAATTCGCTGGGCACTCCTTATTCTGAGTAGGATGGTGCTAAGTGTGCGTTGGATTCTACATAAGCTGGATAGGTATTATAAAAATATATTTGTTAAGAGTTCAGTTCAAAATCTTACTCATGGGAATTGAATCTAGGTGGGAAGGGTAAAAATCATTCTTCTCGTCCACTCATTATCAAAGCCAGACCCACTTTCAATCCATAAAGCTAAATCCACTTCTCATCAGTCATGCTAAAACCAGTTTGGATCCACCCAACCTAGACCCAATTCACAACGACAATCTTGTTCACCAGCTACTTTCTAATATACATAATATTTTCACACTATTCCCACAGTGTTCAGAGCACATTGGCCAAAACAAATGATAGATATTATACGCACCATTTTATTATTGATGTGTAATGAAATCTCGATCTTAGCATATGCATGATAGAAAGGCAACCCCCTTTTTAGCGCTTCAATATTTTTATAGATATTCTTCTCCATCAAGTCTTTCTACCTGACCTTTTCTCCTTTTTTGGTCATTTAAAACAGCAGGGCACAACTTCTCAGGAGATGGATCTGTTAGAATGGTATTCTCTTTCCACATCTTGAAAACCAATTCTATTTTTCTATGACCATTTTGTTCTTTTTCAGTATCCGGGCAATGCACTTGCACTTACATTAGTCTAATCCCATAAAATAAATAGTGTCCCTAAACTAAAATTTAATTGACCTGAGTGGACTGAAATAGAGAGGAATTATTGAGGATATTGGAGCTATTTCATATGTTTAAAATCACTCTTATCTATTTATCTATGGGGTTCACAGGAACAGGCAGATGATTGGAGAAAGCAGAGTTTAACAAAGAGCATTGACTCTCTCTTCCCAAAGGAGGCAAGTATAAGAAACCTGCTGCATTTGGATATCTTAAATTTGATTTCTCCCCTATTGAGCAGAGAATTGAAAATAGATTTTATTTACTGGGTAGGTGATTGATGTCATAAGAGCTAACATAGAGGACTCAGGAACTCTAAACTTAAATATTGTTGGACGAAATGATTTATCTTCTTCATGGGTATTAGAAAACCCCTCCAAGGGAAACCAAAGGGATATTACTAACTCTAAGGTACGTTTGGTGAAGATTTTGGTTATTTTCTCTATTGAACATGTAAGGAAACCTATGTGATGACGATCTATGTAGTTTAGTAGGGTTGTATTAAGGAGGAAGTGAAAACTGACATTGGCAGGGGTGCTTCTCTATTTCTAATGGTTTACATCAAGTAGAGGAAAACAACTTTTGGATACATCTTAGAAAAGTTACATTCACAACAAGATGTTGTGATCTTCAATGGAGAGGGCAAGGAAAATCCTGAGGGGGGTAAAACGAATGAGGAGGTGCAGAAAGAAACTTCCAATGATGAAGAACTTCTTACGAGGTTTCAAGAGCATGACATAGGAAGTGAACATCGAGAGGTCAAAGAGAATGCTCTTGATGGTAATTTTTGATTTTCCAAGCTTCAAGTTGCCCTGATGATGGATCCCAGTTGGGATTCGAAACGTTGGCAGAAAAATCTTCTTACTGTGGAATCTCCGATGACTGAATCAAAAATCTATGATGTTGGTAGCCTACTGTAAGGTAACGTCTATTCAAACTCCTAGGACAATGGTTGTTGTAATGCAAACCAATTACAGCTTCAAGAAAGTCCAACAAACGTTTCGTGGAGGGTAAAATTCTTTGCTGCACTAGATCACTACTTTTTGTTCTCATGGAAAAGGGAATTGTTATATTATTTTCCAAAATCCTTTTTGAATGTTACTTCTCCAATCGAAAATTTTTATATTTCTTACATTTTAGCATAGTATGCTTTAATTTATAGTAGTTTAATGCTTACAACAATTGAGACAAAAGAGGAGGGAGAAAAGGTCAACAAAGTTGATTCAACGGGATGAAGAAAAATGAGTTGAGCTTGAAAATGCAACAACTAAATGTTCCAAGGATGTAGATTCTACTTTCCTGGGAAAATACAGCATTTGGAGGCGGGAGAATGAGAACGAGAATTCTTACTCCACTGTTAGATTGATGCGAGACCAACTGATCATGGCTAGAATGTATTTAAGCATTTCCTAGGCTAGGAATAATCTTGATTTATACCACGAATTAATGCTTCATATTAAAGAATGTTAGCGTACATTGGGTGAGGCTAATGCAAATTTTGATCTACCTCAAAGGTAATAGTTTTCACATTGGCTGCTTCTAAATCAAGAGTACTAAATGCTTCCATTTGAATTTGTTATTCATATCCTTTGTTTCTTTTAAAGTTGCAGTTTGTGTGTCAATCTTTCTGCTTTTCATTCTCTTTTTCATGGTCGATAAATTATATGAATGTTTCAACGCACCTGAGAAGTTCAAGGCTATGGGTAATGTCCTATCCAAGGCTAGAGAACAATTTTGTGACTGTGGGAGAGTAACAAAGAAGTTTCGAGCCATGCTTTATTCTGAAGACAAGCAAGTAAGGACCTTGAAATAACAAAGTACATTTTTAAGTCAGCTGGCAGCAAAGACTGTTCCCAAGGGCCTGCATTGTCTATCCATGTGATTGACCATGAATTATTACTTACTTGCCCTTGAAAAGTGAAATTTCCTAAAAAGGAAAAGTTGGAGGATCCAACTCTTTATCACTATGCATTATTTTCTGACAATGTATTAGCTACATCTGTGGTTGTGAATTCAACTATTATGAATGATAAGGTGAAGTGTTATTAATTTAAATACTCTAAAGTTTGGATGTCCAATAGTTTTGTTGCATTTTACATTTGATATTTGGATCTCATTGTAGGTGATTTACTTGTGTTTGCAGGAATCTCAGAAACATGTATTTCATCTCGTCATAGACAAGTTAAATTTTGGGGCCACGAAAATGTGGTTTTTACTTAATCTTCCAAGGAAAGCTGTGATACACGTAGAAAATGCTGATGATTTTATGGCTCAATTCCTCCTATTGTCCTATTCTTCGCTAACTTGAATCTGCAACTATGGAGGAGTATTATTTCAAGGCAGATCACTCGACTACACTATCAACACGTTCCTCCAATTTGAAATATATAAATTCAAAATATTTATCCATGCTAAATCATCTTCATTTATATCTTCCGCAAGTTTATCCTAAAATGGACGAGATCCTTTTCTTGGCTGATGATATTGTGATGCAAAAACATTTGATTCCATTGTGGTCAGTAGATCTTCATGGAAATGTTAATGGTTCAATGGAAACTTGTGGAGAAAGGTTTCGTTGGTTTGACAAATACCCTAATTTTCCAATCCGCGCATAGCGAGGCACTTTGATCCTAATGCTTATAGTTGGGCATATGGGATGGATATATTTGATCTCAAAGAATGGGAGAAGCAAGATATAACTGGAATATATCACAAGTGGCAGAACATGGTAAGTGTGTAGTGTGGTTTATTTATGTTAATTACTGTGATGCTTACTTTAAAGTACTTGAAGTAAATCTGAAGTAATTAGCTAGAAAACTTAATGGGTTTTTCTTTGTTCAATTTCTAAGTTTTTCTTTTATTGTATGTCAGAATGACAATAGAGTGTTGTGGAAGCTTCGAATACTACCCCCTGGATTGAATGTTTTATGGCTTGACCAATCCTTTGGACAAGTCTTGGCATGTGCTAGGTTTAGGATATAATCCTAGCGTGTACTGTTCAGAGATTGACAATGTAGTTGTTGTTCATTACAATGGGAACATGAAATCTTGGTTAGAGCTGGCGATGATGAAGTGCAGGCCTTACTGGACAAACTATATAAAAAATGATCATCCTTTATTACAACAATTCAATATAAATGAATAGTTGTGACCTTAATATTCCTACTGCAATAGATTGTCACATGTAAAGTGTAAAGGCCCTTGATTTTGGTTGATAATTCATTCTAATTCATTTGTTTTTGGAGTTCCACACAAGGTTTCTAGTTTATGGCTTAATGAGTCAAGTTTTTGGAAGTGGACTCACCTAGCCAAGTTTAAGATTTAGAAATTTTATGTCCTCAATATATTCCTTTATAGTTGGAAGTAAACTCCTATAAAAGTATTCTTTACTTTGTTAGTTAATATTTCTATTTCATCAAGTAATTACACAAATTGTTCTTCCAGGAACATAAAGAAGTATGAGACACAAAGATTTAGGCTTTCAAGGCAGGGAAAAACCTCTCAATAGGGGAAAACCCAACAATCCTCCTCTTATTGAATTTATTCGAAATGAGATATCAAACACAAGACCAGAGAGTCCCTCCAAGTCATCCCTCCTCTTTACGTCAAGGTCAATAATTGAGTCTCTGCCTAGTCAAAGTCAGAAGCAGCTTATGAATTTCTATCCTTATTGTAGGTTTAGTCTCTTATTATAATACATTGACTTCCAATTATAGTCTCTTTGCCTTCTATTACTAATCTTTCGCTACTATAGCAAACCCTTGACTCTTTACCACAAACATTCAGATCCTACTACAAATAGATAGCTTTAGATTGAGATTCAGCTTAGTCACAGACTTTAGTTTCTTCAAGTGTCGTAGAATTGTTTTTATCCTAAGTTTTTATTCTCCCATTGGATTACAGACTTCGAGATTTTTCACTTTCTTGGTTGCTACCCAAAAGAGGTCGAATATAGGCTAAAAATTTTGGATATCATTCTCTATGAGCTTTGACTTAACTAAACAAAGAGTAACCATGTCTGGATTGTTGCCTTTGTAATGTTGAAATGTCTTGTAATCTTTTCCTGTGACAAGATGTAATAGCCCTAATTGGACAACACTGAAGCTAGCTCAATTCCTTCATTTTCCCAAAGAAGCTATGCTGCAATAGTCTCACATGGAGCAAGGGTTAATTTGAACATGGACATCTCTCTTTTGACAATGAAGGCAATGTGCTAGGCTCTCATCTAATATATGTTCCTAAGATATAATAAACTTATGGTGTATGAGTTATCATCATTCTTACTCCTTATTTATATTATATGTGCTCCCTGTCTTTGTGCTCATGGCTAAAATAAATAACTCTCCATTGAATTTCTATTAGCATCATTCAGAAACTCTTGATTGATTGATGCTCTATGAAATGCATCAGCTCTGAGTTACTCATAATCCACTTTCTTGTTGAGTTAGAGATCAATTGCCATGGTTATGGAGATGTTGCATTTCCTCAAGGAGTTGCTAATTTGGTTTATGTATGACTATTAAGAATTTCTCTACCCTTACCTGGACTATTCTTTAGTGTTCTTGGGTGGATTTCTACTTACTAGAGTCTTTTCCCTCTCCCATGAGCATTATTTTCATTTTCTAGGGTGAGTTTGAGCTCAATCTTGGTTGTCTAAGAGGCCATAGGTACTAGACAAGGCCATACATAACTGTAGGAGATCATTGGCTTTCCAATTTCCCTTCATTCCCATAAATCCATCGAATACATGGGTGCTGAAATCTACAAGGAAAAGAATTCTTGATGTGTATTTATGGTAGAATGTAATTATATTATAATGCTTTTAAATTGAGATTCATTGCTTGAGTGATTCAAATTATATGTTGTTCCATTGGTATTGGAAATCGTTACATGAGAACCCATTAACTACAATTATTCACCAATAATATCCATAGGTTGTTCTGTAGTAGAATGATGATTGTCCAGTATGATGTATAATGAGGATAAGGTTGAAGAAATGAATGAGGAGAAATCACATTCAAGGGGCAGTGTGGAAGAAAGTTGTACTATAGAAAAAGAGAATACAACAATATGGACAAATATGGACAAATTCTAATGAAGAACATGCAACATCAGCCAACTTTGATGAAAACACAAAGTGTGAACAGTTTGAGCTGTTTGATTTCGCACTTATTGCATATTCAACTGGTGGATCTATATCTTCTTGTATTGATAATATGGAAGATCAAGACTACATACAACAATGTATACACACTTTTACCTTAAGGAAAGGTGTTGGGGAAAAGACCCTCAAGGAACTCCCTTGAGACAACTATCAAGTCAGTGAGCAAAAACTATTGTAAATATGCTAGTAGTCAATTGTCCAAGGGTGATTTTTGGATGCCCTCACAAGAACTAAAGATTATATCCCACTATCCAAAGGATCTTCTCTGAAATAAAAAGGGTATGCTAATAAATGCTTATGGGAAAAAGGCACAACACATTTATCTTTGGTTGGGAGTTTATCCATATTGCCCGTGATGTAAGTAGTTATAATGTCATGTGGAGTAGATTTTTGGCACACCTTTAAGAAGTTATCATTATCGAATGGGGGCTAGAAATCTAAAATGTTATCCATTGAACTAGATATAGGATTATATTTGTCTAGATGGGAAGGTTGATATAGTTTGAGCTTGTAGGAATTAATTATTGGAGAATACTCAATTGCAGAGGAAGATTTGGGTTGAATGGAAATTGATGAACCTACCGTAGAATATGTGAGCTAAATTTTTTATTTTTAATATATTTTTCCCTTATACTATTTCTTATGACAGATGGCATATGATATGTAGGAAGATTTTCACTCTATAGAAGATATTCATGGCCTTGTGTATGGTCAAGAAGATTCCTAAACCTCAAACGACGACAATCTACTCTTCAAAGTTAACAAAGATGTTTTGGATATTAGAAAGTCATTTGTATCATGCTTATGCATAGTACAAGCTCTATATCCTCCAGAAAAGCTACAATAAATACTTAGCATAGAAGGATTTTTAGGTGATGGCATCATCTAGATTGTTGGCTACCATTGTGAAATGGGATGAGGGAAATGTGGAGAAAATCATATTCTAGAAATCATTTATCTTTGGTTGGGAGTTTACCGATATTTACCATAATGTAAATAGTTATAATGTCATGTTGAGTAGGTTTTTGGCACACCTTTAAGAAGGTATCACTATCGAATGGGGGCCAGAAACCTAAAATGTTATCTATTGAATTACATATAGGATTATATTTGACTAGATCTGAAGGTTGATATAGTTTGATATTGTAGGAATTAATTTTTGGAGAATACCCTATTGCAGAGGAAGCTTTGGGTTTAATGAAATTTCATGAACCTACTATAGAATTTGTGAGCTAAATTATTTTTATTTTTAACATATTTTTGCCTTATACTATTTCTTATGGCAGATGGCATATCATATATAGGAATCTTTTCACTCTATAGAAGATATTCATGGCCTTCTGTATGGTCACGAAAATTCCTAAACCTTAAATGACGACAATATACTATTCAAAGTTAACAAAGATATTTTATATATTAGAAAGTCATTTGTATCATGCTTATGCATGGTAAAAGCTCTATATCCTCTAGAAAAGCTACAATAAATACTTAGCATAGAAGGATTTGCCACTGATGGCATCATCTAGATTGTTGGATGTCATTTCTATTATGCCATATGATCACAAGCATGGGGCTCACCATTTTGAGCTAGAGAATGAGAAGGAAAGAAGTTCAAGAATGGATAGTCTTCTAAGTTTTGGGATTTAGTTTGGATTCTAAAATGGATACCAAGGAAGTGGTAAGTTATTCCAATGAACAGGCTTAAGTTCATCTGCCACTGTTTGAGATGTTTGCATTTGTATCGGTTTCTCTAGTATAAATATTATATTTTATGCTTAGTTCAAGGAGTTTTCTTCCAATATGTCTAATAATAATAGATTTTTTTTGCAGTTGTCATGCTCAACACTTCTATCTGAGGTGGTAAGTAATAGGTACAGAGATCATTAAAGATTTTTTTTTTGAATTAAGTCTTTCCTTGATGTTGCTGAGAAGTCAAAGACACATATATTCTTCTAAGCACTTTTTATGCTTGTACAGATTACCTCCCATATGTCTTTCCATACGTACCTTGTACCTTGTTACCTCCCAATGTACCTTGTTACCTCCAAACTTACAAGTAAAATATTACCTTCCATATGAATAATTATCAACCATTGAGACAAAAATCAATGTTTCACCTGCCAAAGGTCCCAATATTCAAACAAAAGTAGTACCCATAGCAGCAACTCCACCTCTTGTGCTATATCTTCTTGGTTATTTGATAGGTTTAGGCAATGCACTTGTCCCTAAAGATTAGTGAGCAGTAGCCTCTAGGTGGGTATTAGATAGTGAATTCCATTTCATTTTGTAAATAACAAATGGAAAAAATTGGCTTTATTGTTGTTAGATGTGAATTGTATTTACTATTATAAACATCAACCTGATTAAAGCAACTTGTGATATTTGGTTAATGCTTTGTGCAGGCTTCCATTGCATGTTTTACTTGCAACATTAGTATGTCAAAGCCTTAAGATCAATGGGAAACGTATATGGTGCGATGGTCAAATTTTTTACAGCTTGAAGCTTTAGAATAACTCTTTTGGTCTTGCAGCTGCTGGACCTCTATAGGTACAATTCATAAAATGTGAAAATAGTTGAGATATTAGTTCTATTTACTGTAAATATTGCTAGTTTAGTAGGATGTAGATGCACATGTATTTTGAGTCCTTTTCCTAAGTTTCATTCCTGGTAAATTAGGTGCCACCATTGTAGCCTAGTAGCTCAGCACACACACTGCTACCAATGGTACTATTTCAAAACATATCTCCTAGACTGGCAAACGCTCTTTTGTAGGCGGAAGTAAAAAATAATCAACAACTTGTTTGGTATTTTTAATGATAATATTTCATTTGAATTTTTCTTCACTGATGATGGCAGGATGGAGCGTGCAACATTTCTGGACGTAATAATGAATTATAGGATCTAAATTTTAAGCTTTGGAAGTTTTCTTCATTGAGGATGGTAAGATGGAGCATGTAACATTTCTGGAGGTAATAATGAATGCTAGGACCATTCCCTCTCCGCCTCTCTGCCTACTCCTTTGAATCTATTGGATTTTTAGGACTTTTGGGTCAGAAGGGCTGGGTAGGATGGACAAGTACAAGAGATCAAAAGGGGAAGAGGAAGAGCACATAGAAGGTGATCTTGTTCTCTCCATTGAAAAGCTACAGGAAATCCAGGATGAGCTTGAGAGGGTAAGTTCTCATGCACTCTGAAAACTACTTTTTGATGTTATTTTATTTTATTTATTTATTTTTATATTGTTTTTTTTCTTATATTTTTTTAAAACATTTTGCCCATTCCTTTCTCTATGTATTATTTTTTTTATTTATTGGTGCATTTGTGGATTGATTGAATTTTTGCTTGTCCGTGGGCTACTTGAGAATGATTTGTTACAACCCTTAAGAGAGGGTTTGAGGAAAAGAGTAGCTTTTTTAATAAACCCACACTTCATCTTCATATTCTTTCAGACTTTTGGATATGGAAATTTTGATTGGTTTACATATATTGCTTTTCCAATAGTGTTGAGAAAATTATTTCAAGGAAAAATTGAAACTAGAACATCCTCAAATTAGTTATTTCAGCTTTTTTGCCATATCCATTTATTGTTTAGGGGTGAGTTTGTAAAGCTCGGGGTTCAACAAATGTAATACGTTATGCGACAATTCTTGATCAGTTATAGTCTGCCTATTTACGATTAGGTTCATAATGACCTGGAGACATGAGGCTCTCTCAATGTAGTATGTGTTGGTCGGATAAATCGATCTTGCGGACAAGGCTAATCTCCCTAGTATCAGAAGATAGTCTAGAAACAAATGGACAAAAAAACCTATCTTTCTCCAGACATATGTGATTTATAAGTAAATACTACAAAGGTGTTAAGATCCTACCCTAGATCCAATGCTTGTTCCTAGTAGTCATCCTTCAATTGTTAGAAAGAGTTACCTTTAGAGACCTGCAATCATAAACAAGAAAACATTAAATAGAACCTGCATAGCAAATATCATAAATCATGTCTATAATGGTGATCAAGGAATCCATAAAATAAACCATAAATGAACATCTTATTGAGAAAAACAAACTTATTTATGTTAACTTTGAAGTAGAAGAAACTTATAACATTTTCAACCTTGATGTTGAACAAGCTCTTCCTGGGGTCTGAAACAGGAATTTAATTTACTTTGAGAAGCCTTGCACTCTTCCAAATGAGATCTTAGAGGTATGTAATCTCTCCTCATAAAACTCAACTAAAGAAGACTAAGTTCTAGCAGCATTTCACCTCAAAAATATTCAGCTTCTAACCTCTTAGTAACCAGCTCAATGCTTCATTTTATAGTGCAGAGGAGGAGGTTATAGGTCCACCTATGAAGGGATAGAATCCTCCTTCAAAGGGATAAGCTCCTCACATCAAGGGGTTAGCTACTTAAGGTATTAGGTGCATGAACCTGAAAAGAGTGAACTTGCCACCTCAAGATTCCTTGCAAAAGCTTCCAAAAATGATTGAAAGTGAGTTTTTTAGAGCATTGTTGGGTCCCTATAATACTAGTTATTACCCCATTACTATTGTAGTTGCATTCCTTATTAATATTGGTGTGCCCCTATTATCCCGATATTGTTGTTGGAAATAATACTGAGGGGGGGTGAATTAGTATTATCAATTCAAATATTCCCTTTTTCAAATCCAGATAATATACGCTACTTCAGTTAATTAAACCGTGTATATACGCAACTATGTAGAAGGAAACCCGCGTATACAATGAAGAATTATAATTTACTTTATCTTTCAGATCTTGATTATTAATCTGTGTATCAGAATCAAATAACCAGTAACTAGAAACAGTAAAACATAGTAGAAGACAATGACACATAAGAACACAAGATATAAGGTGGAAAGCCAATGTGGGTGAAAACCACCTGCTACAATTTGTCTCTATCTTCTTTTAAGTAGAAACTTCTTTTTACAATGTACTGGTGCAATCCTTTACCAGTACGCAGGCTGCAACATGCAGAGAGCTACAACCCTCTCTCGTTTTCCAGCTTCTCCTGGAAGGGAGCTACAACCCCCTTTTCTCTTGCACTAGCCAAGATACTAGTATGTAGGTGCTGGCCTACAGAAGGCTACAACCTTCTCTTTCTTCCAGGGACCACGTTTCATAAATTTTCAGACTAGATCCATGAACATCAATCAATCATCAAAATTTCTGCATCAAACAATCTCCTTTTCACCAATTAGGACTAAATCATGTATACACTTTTCTGACAGTTGTACCCAAAACACAGTAACAGTAACCATACACCAAATTCTGAACCTAGAACATTGCAGCAATAAACAGAAGTAGCTAGATCACAACATAAAAGATATACGCTACTTCAACAACCTAAAACCTGCATGCATACGCTTCTGAGTTTGGAACAACCTGCGTATACGCTGTTTTAATTCATTGAACCAGCGTGTATACGTGCTTTTGCTTCACTGAACCTGCGTACAGATCTATAAAGGATAATTCACTCTTTCAAATATTCGGACACTAATTAACCCAGATTAACAGATTTATAGATCAAGTATGCGCCACATATAACAGATCAAAATCATACAAAGATATTATCATTCAAGCCTTAAGATTATGACCCATCAATAGAACTTATCCTTCTCTTTGCACTAAGGCTCCTCCTTCATTCAGATCCAGATTTGCACCATAACCTCAATCACCAATATTTCAGATCTAGCACATATTAGATATTCGATTAATTCAGATGATTCTTTGCAAAATGATCTCCTTCCTCTTTTATAGTCTTAGGCCTTCCACAATACCACGGTCCAAAACCAAAATAAAACAATACCGTGGACCCAATACTCGGGATCAACACTTTTTGATGCAATACCACAGACCAAAACCATAGGATCAAAAACTGTCGGACTAATACCATGAGGCAACCATGAAAGTGCGTGAACTTTTCTCTGCATGAAAGTGCGTGAACTTTTCTCTACATGAAGGAAACTTTTCTCTGCATGAAAGTGCGTGAACTTTTCTCTACATGAAAGGAACTTTTCTGTACATGGAAGTGCATGAACTTTTCTCTACATGAAAGAAACTTTTCTTTGCATGAAAGTGCGTGAACTTTTCTCTACATGAAAGAAACTTTTCTTTGCATGAAAGTGCGTGAACTTGAAAATAACTTTGCCGCACTATAATTTATCATCTGTGTGATTTGCCATCAAGGACAACACTTGTCCTATAATGCCAACAATTGTTATTACTGTGCCCCATAGAGTCCCTCTATTGTTATTTTTGTGGGTTGACATTATTATTGTTAGGTCGGTTGGCTTATATTATGACTCCTTAGACTCCTATATATAGAAAGGAGGTTTTGTAATTTGAATCATCGAAGAATTGTTCATTTATGTAATGTAAAGGAGGTTTCCCCCTCGAAGAGGCTGAATTCTAAGGCGTTGAACTATCTTTTCTATCTTTTCTTGAGCTGGTTTCATAACATTTGGTATCAGAGTTGCGCATCGGAATCGTGGTAAACCCTAGAAAAATTAAATCCATTAAGGAATGGAAAATCCCCACATCCATAAAGCATCTGCAAGGATTTCTCGGGTTGGTAGGGTATTATCGCAATTTTGTTAAGAATTATGGGAGAATAGCAGCACCTCTAACAGCATTATTGAACGGCAAGCCACTTAGCAGTCGGACTAGGGTTCAGACTAGGGTTCTGAGAATTTCCTCAATGGCGCAGACTGCACAGTTCTGTACCTGCTCGCGGGCTGATCGGAATCCTTTGCAGCGTGACATAGCGGCAGGGCATTAGGACCGCACAATGGCACATCCTCAGGGGAGGGCGTCAGAGCCCTCCCCTTCGCAGTTCGATCTGGATCAGTCGGTCACCTTTGGATCCATCGACAAGGAGATATTAAACAAGGGAAAAAAGCATCAGAATGAAAACGAGGAGACAAGAAACCGGAAGGATAAAGACAGAGGTACTCAAGACGGAGGGGAAATACCGGAAGCGAATCCAAAAGTATCCTCGACAACCTGCCAGCCAGTGGCCAAGGAACGACCCCGAATAGAGCTACCGGGAGACAAGATTGACAGGCGAATAGAGTACATGAGAGATCATGCCCTTATTGGGAAGTTTATAGGGTTTTGGCCGACTGAGAGAACCTTAAATGGGTGGATCGCGGAGAAATGGAAACCTAAAGGAGACATCACTCTGCAGCTAGGGCCGAAAGGCTTCTTCACTGCAATTTTTTTCTGTCTTGAGGACAAAATTAGGGTTCTGGAATCAGGGCCATACTTCTTTAACTCAGCAGGACTGTATCTGAGGGAATGGATACCAAAATTTAACCCAGATAAGGAAGATCTCACCTAGGCATCGGTTTGGATCAGAATGTACTCTTTTCCTGATGAATACTGGGACGAGGACATTCTCAAAGGCATAGGAAATGGATTGGGGGAATACATCAAAGCAGCAGAAGATACCAAATCACGCAAATTCATCTCCTATGCTCGCATATGTGTCTTCATGCGCCTGAATGAACCTATGCCAGAATCGGTAACTCTCTCCCACCGAGATGAAGAGTGGATCCAGCCACTCGACTATGAACAGGTCCCTTTTCGATGCAGGAAATGCCATGCTTTGGGGCATCTTTTCAGGGATTGCCCTCTGAATGCCAAAGCCAACATCTCTGATCCCTCTGAAACCCTAACCCTAGAAGGCTTCACCAAAGTCACTAATCGGAGACGTTCGCACAAGAAGCCCTCAAATGGGTCCAAACCCTTGCAAAATAACACCCATAGCCCGGCTTCTAAGAACAGCTTCGGCATTCTTGCTCAGATCTCCGATGAGCAACCCCCGATCTCTGAGACCAACCCTGATCCTCCTGCTTCCTCCTCCCATTCCCCTCCCCCTTTCAAGTCTCAACCCCCCATTATCATTACATTTATCCTAAGCAAAAGTCAGAAAGAGTCAGTAGAGATACACAAGGATATGGAAGTCGATGGAAAGGCAGACCTCCCCCAGGGATCAGAGATCAACATGGAAGGAAGCAATCAAATGTAACAAATGGAAGAAGAGCCAGAAAGCATAGATCTGAATGGCCTGGACATTCTAGAGTTAGAACTAGCATGCAAAAAGAAAGCATACGATTCTATACCCAAAAATCAACTCAACAAGCTAGAAGTGGTCATCTCGAGAGCCTATCATCAGCACCAACTTGGGATACAACCGGGAAGTCATTGGGACGGCAGCCTCCCCCCAAAAGACACTAAGAAGAGAGGAAGAAGAACAGATCTCCAGCGAACGATCGAGATTGGGAAACTCCTGGTAGACTCAGGTTAGTTTGCTAAATTGACGAAGTACTACAAACCCTCGATCAATAGTTGAACCATGAAGCTAGTATCATGGAATTTAAGAGGGCTCAACAGCCCTGGGAAACTTAGAATGTTAAAAAACATGATTAAAATGGAAAAGCTGCAAATGTGCTTTCTCCAGGAAACCAAATGCAACAGTACTACCCTAGAAAGTATACTCTCCAAAGCCTGGACAGGTTGCCGCTCGGTTGCGGTAGATGCTTCGGGAGCTTCAGGAGGGCTTGCTATTGCATGGAATACTCAAGCGGTAACTCTCTCAGATTTTCATGCCTCCCATCATCTCATTCAGGCAGTCTTCCACATTCTAGGCACAAATATTTATGGCAATTTATCAAATGTATACTTTCCGCAAGATACAGGAAGCAAAATAGCGCTCCTCGACACTATAGAAGCTTTGAACAGTAACCGCAGGCACCCACTATGGATCATCGGAGGAGATTTTAACATGATAACCAAGATAGAGGAGAAGTTTGGAGGAAGAAGCAGAATGGAACAAGATGCTGCCCGCTTCAAGGACTTCATCCAGAATGCCTCTCTCATAGATCTGTCGTTCTGCAATGGTACCTTTACTTGGAGCAATCGAAGAGCTGGCAAACAACAAATTGCTTCCAAATTGGATCGCTTCCTCATCTCAGACAACGCGGTTCATCTGGGAGGAGATATCTCAACTGCAATACTCGCGCACACAGGGTCGGATCATTGGCCGATCGCTCTCCAATGGCAAAGACCAGGTGACCTAACAAAAAGACCCTTCCGATTTGAAGGGTTTTGGCTCTCGCACCCATCATTCAAGGACTTTGTTAAGACCACTTGGGCTCCCTTCATCCCTCCTGAAGGGTCAAAAATGTATCAGTTTCAACAGAAGCTAAGATTTCTAAAAAATCACCTAAAGAGCTGGAACAGGGAGATCTTCGGAAATATTTTTAAGGCACAACAAGACTTAAATCAGGAACTAGTGGATCTCCATCAAAAGATTATCACAAAGGGACATACGGAAGCAACTCTGGACCAGGAGCGAAGCATTCACAACCAGCTCGAGGAAAGGCGAAAACAGGAGGAAATATACTGGAAGCAAAAGTCCCGGATCAGATGGCTGAAGGAGGGTGAGCACAATACCAAATTATTCCACAGAACCATGGTGCAGAGAAGAATGCACAATGGTATACCTTTCATCCAGAATCAAAGGGGGGTAAGAGTAGAGAAGCATGAGGAAATTGAGGAGGTTCTCCTCAATCACTTCAAGCAGGTCCACCAAGAGCCTGGAGTAGATCGGCAACAAGCTATTGGGAAAATAATAACCAATGTGCCAAAGCTCATCACGGAGGAGCATAATGAGCTCCTCCTTCGCCTGATTCAGCCCCAGGAAGTAGATGAAGCAATGTCCCAGCTTAAAGAAGGAAAGGCCCCTAGCCCAGATGGGTTCACCACAACATTCTTTCACACCTTCTGGGATATGATAAAGCTGGAGGTTTGGCAGATTGTAGAAGAATCAAGAGCTCTTCATTGGTTACTCCCCTCCCTCAACTCCACCTTCATCACCCTCATCCCTAAAGAGGAGGATTCTATCACCCCTGATAAATTCAGGCCGATAGCTCTCTGCAATGTCATTTACAAAGTCATATCTAAAGTTATTGCAAACAGGTTAAAGCCCCTCTTGTCGCTGCTCATCTCGCTGGAGCAATCGGGGTACGTGGAAGGGAGACAGATAATGGACGGCATTCTCCTCACGCACGAAATAATACACTCCCTCAAGCACTCAAAGCAAGCAGGTATGCTTCTCAAACTGGATCTCTCTAAAGCGTTTGATAAACTCAGCTGGACGTACATTCAGCACATGTTAAAAGCCTTTGGATTTTGTTCCATGTGGATTCGATGGATCATGAGTCTAATTACCTCCACTCACTTCTCCATCTTATTAAATGGCATTCCCTCCCTCCCTTTCAAACCTTCTCGCGGTATTAGGCAAGGAGACCCCCTCTCCCCCTTCCTCTTTGTTCTTATGGTTGAGGGTCTCGGTCGTCACATCAAGCACGCCCTCCATTCCCACCAGCTCAAAGGCCTCTCTGTCCACAACACCCCTGCCTCCTCTCATCAGCAATTCTTTGATGACACCATGTTATTTGGTTATCCCTCTTTCCAGGAAGCCTCATGCATCAAATCCATTCTCAATGATTTCTCTGAGGCTTCAGGTACCAATGTCAATTGCACCAAATCGCAGATTTTCTTCTTTCACACTCCTCCTTCTGTCAAATCAGTGGTCACTCGCATTCTGGGTTTTCCCTCAGCGACCCTCCCCTCTAAATACCTTGGAGCTCCCCTCACTGCTTCAGCCATAAAGCATTCTGCTTGGCGAACTCTTATAGAGAAGCTTGATTCCGTCTTAACCTGTGGACGCACAGATCTCTAAACTTAGCCAGCCGCGTTGTGCTCATCAAGTATGTCCTTCAGGCCATGCCGCTTTACCTTTTCTCAACCCTTGCGGCGCCGAAATGGGTTCTTAAAAGAATCAGGAATCTTCAACGAAATTTTTTATGGGGCAGCTCAGCAACTAATCGAAAGTGGGCATTGGTAAAGTGGACTACTATCTGCATGCCCAAAGATAAGGGTGGCATCGAGCTAAGGGACCCAGAGCATAGCAATACTATAATGAACGCCAAAATTTGGTGGCAATGGGTCACCAATCTAGGAAAACCCTGGGTCAAAATCTGGACAGCCAAATATGCCAACAACAGACCTCAGGAAGAGCTTATCAGATTCACTCCCACTACCAAGGGGTCGCTAATCTGGAATGCGGCCAAACAACACTTTCAACTAATTCAACAGAATAGGTTCTGGGAGGTTAGAAATGGTCATACGGCAAGATTCTGGACAGATGCATGGAACCAGATGCCCAAGCTCACTAGTGTTCTTCATCCTTCTCTGATAACCAACAGGCAGGAGCAGCAGCAGGAAAAATTCAACAATTTTGGATGCAGGAGTCGGAGAATGGATTCAGGAAATGGAGACAGAGCAATCAAATACTCAGCAACACAAATCCCCGGGAGACTGAGGAGCTGGAGAAGGAGTTAAGAAGAAGAAGCATCAGGCTTGATGAAGGCAATGACATCCTCAGATGGGGTGTTACACTGAATTTTGTCACCTTGATTATCTGCAGTTTATGTGGCCTCATCAATAGCCACATTGTCCTCTTTGTCAAGCCCCATACCTCTGCTCTTCATGTCAAAACTTCAAAGAGAGAGAAAGTCACTTGAAAACATGTTTATCTCTGGGTACGCAGGTTCTCTCTACCTTGCCTGCGTGTACGCACTCCATATACATTAGACCTGCGTAGTAATACGCTCTGTATACTAAAGCTAGGGTGCGTACCCCTGTAAAGGTCAAAAGGCGCAAGTTTCATCTTTAAAAAGTTACTTGTGG
>APFE031648740.1:5468-38029 GCA_000404065.3 Pinus taeda
CGTTATTAATTGTGGATTAACCACTTACAATTATTAATATGGGCTTTATTGACTCTTGACTATGACATGGTCCCATTACATAGATAAGGGGGTTAGGGTGGGACCCTAACAGCACATCACATCAGATGGAATGTTAGTACCACATAAAATATCATTTTATCCTATGAAATCATAAAACCATCAAATCACTTACCATATGGACCATGCACATCCTGGTGGAAGCACTTGGAAACCTTGGATCACCTTGAAAGTTCATTCCCATGTAAGGTTAATCCTCAATGTATAATGAGAGTTTGTCCTAGTGCATGAAAAACTATGGTTCCAACACTCTCCCGATTCCACCTCCTCCTCCTAATAAAATATGCCCCGAGTGCCACAACTTGGGCTTCTATGGGCCACCATCATGGACATAGATATGAGCTACTAAAGAGTTGGAATATTCTTAGAGAATAAAACGCATAACATTGTACCATAATGATATTTCCTCCATGTCGGCCTATGGAAGGAAGAGAGTTGGAACTTTAGCATTTTTATAAACATTTGGGACCACCTGTAGTAGATTCTAAAGATGACACTCTCTTCCAATACCATCTACCCCCTATATACCCTATGGAGAGCATGACTACCCAAGTTGTGGATCATTGCCACTGCAGTAGCCCACATATCGCGCCTCTCTGACTATTTCAACTATATTTTTAAATACCTTTCTTATTCCATAGGAACATAATTTTTATCAGCAAAGTTGTCTACCTGTGTCGCATGAGGAAAAATAGACTATATATCTCCAACTATCCCCATGGGTGGAAACCCTATTAGAAAATATACATCATGTATTAGGATTTGGATATGGAACTACTAGCAAGAAAGTAACTTTATATTTGTATCCTGGTAACTCATGATGATGGTGAGGATTTTCTCTTGAATTGTCACCACTGGGATCTTAAAGAATTCAAGTAACTAATATCAATCAAGGGCACCCCTTAGTACCTAGTTCCGTAAAATTCTTCCTGATGTTCCTCAAACTCCTATTCTTTCCATAACAAATCAAACTTAGCCATTCTTGTAAGAAATACATATTTTTTTTAATATAATATCCACTTGTAAACAAATCATGGCTCTACCCAACTATGGGATATTCCTAGGACCAAATATCACCATCACCTGGCCCCACTATCCTAGGTGATAGATGTAAATTTCCCCTTGAAAATTTCATTTGTGAACACATATATTACCCTCAAAAGTACAATACCATTGCATATATAAGCCTAATAAGTGTGTTGGTCTGGAAATTTTAAGTAGGGGCTACCCAATGACCAAAAAAGGCCTAACTTATAAACCTAATCCAAAAGAATTAACAAGGTAACGAGATCTATGTGAAAGTCATATATCAAAATTCTATTGGATGGCTTGTTCGCAACTAGCTTGTCAAAATTTAGGGCCTCCTCATCCACTCCAAGCTCTCCACAAGCCAATGCAGAAATGACTTGGAATTCGAGGGAAAATCCCTTTTATAGAAAAATCTACAAATTTTCACTTGGCCATTACAAGATCATCATACCTCCATTTCCCAAAATGTTAGCACCTATGGGAAGCTCTTTCTAAGCCCTCAAAGAAGTCTTCATCACTTTTTTCCACCTTGACAATTCACCTAGAAGCTATATTTTCCATAATGTGTCAAGACCCTTTATATTCAAATCCAATTTGATCATATTTTTCTATCTTACTTTGACACCACCTTGTGTTTGTACATGTCGACTCATGTGTGGTAATTCTTTGTTCATAAACCTCTTTTCCGAATGTTTATAAGGTCTCCTTTGCGCCCATTCCCAGTGGCATTTAATTTGTCTATCATTTTAGTGGAAATATCCTTATGGATTTCCACCTTTGGTAAATTGATCACCCCTTATTTATTTTTTGTTTTCCATTTATCAAGTGTTAGATGCTTCCTCACATTGGAACTTTAGCACCATCACCCCCTTTTCAATTTGGTGCCCATACTATTCAATCCCATTTGAATTGGGAATATGGTTTCTCTTCATAGTAGAGGCAACAACACTTACATTTATCATGACCATGAAGACAACATATTCCTCCCTCTTCTAAACTATTGGTTTACTATAGGAGGTCCCTAAACCATTCATACTCAATTTAGTTAGTGACAACATCATTCAAATAACTTTGTTTAGATCATCAAATATGAGTCACCATTATGTCCCATGGAATCTCTTAAGAACCACCTTCAGTCCTACTATAGTCTCTGGTCCACTTTGTGAGTTGCACCTATCTTGTATTTCCAGTGTTTTACCTCTATCCCTCACATTGATATACCAATATGCATTTGAAAAGCCTTTGTCCTAGTACTTGAATGTTTCTTATGGAATGTTTTCAGTTGTTACTAAGTCCACCTTACAGGCTATGATCTAACTAGGGAATTCATAAGTCCACCCATTAGACCATTATCTCCCCCAATTGTGTTAGTCTCTATCAGTAACATTGTACTATGTACATCATAACATTGTTGATGGCTCCTCCTTGTCTCAACTTTGACTATCCTTCCTCCATTAACTTCAACACATGTATTCCAAAGGAGCGACATAGAGGGAACTATGCTTTAGATCCATTTTCCTCAAATGGGTTCCTCGGATCAAGTAGAGGTAGACTTGTTTTCCCTTTGATTTTGTTGTGTCTTACATTCTCAACCTCATCTCATTATCACATGATCAAGAAGCATACACTTGATGATTGAGTGCTTCATTAAATTGTATCAGCATTCACTATGCATGTGTGAGATGTTCCTAGACCTAGGGAGGGAGTTTCCTTTCAGGTATTTCCCCACATGTCTCACGTTCAAGGTTTCATGATCTAGCCTCAAACAAAATTAAATAGATTTTATTGGTTCAATTTCCACTATTCTTAGATCCCACAACATGACCCTCCCTTTACTTGGATTATTTCGATCTTTAGATACCCTTCTTGTTCAATAGGGCTTCTTTCGTTGAGATCAACCCCTACACTCAACATGGGAATATTTGGTCACATATATGTAGCTCTATAGTAGTTATTTTACTAGTTGTGGCCCTTTATTTCTAGGAACATGAGGATGGGACTATGTAATTCATTGTATCACTTTCTATCCCATTGATGCCATCACATTTCTATGCTATATAGTCTTTTGCTTAGATCCACTTTATTGGGAACATCATTTTTCTATGTAATGACTTATCTCAACATGTATGGGTATGCTTCCCCCACCTCATTAAATTATATACAACAACTTTGAGACTGTTGTTTTATGAGTGGTAATAACCTCCTCCTCATATGGTTTAAATATCTCTCTCTCTCTCTCTATCTCTATACACACATGACCACCTCTCATGTCTACTAAGAGAAAATTATGATTTATTTCCGTCATACGATGTGCACCTAACACTCATACATTGTGGGGCAAAATGGTATAGCATAAGAAGTGATCATCAGTGAAAATCATTATGTCGATCAAAATGCACCATGTTAGTATTGGGTTTACAAATTAAAACCCATTTTCACCTATGGAAATAACCCAAGAAACCACTTTTCCTAAGTTAGTTCCATTAATTTACCCATCTACAAGAGAGTAACCCATAAATCTAATAATTTTATGTTGTCCTTCTAATTTTACCAAATTATGTGAAAACAATCCAACAAAGATTTTTTATTATTTTACCTCATCAAATCTAGATAGAATTTTATTATAATTAGGAGAGGATTCCTCCTCATTTCACCATCAACCATTTTAATGATAAGGTTATGATTCTAACCTATTTGTGTCTTCTCCACTAGAAGCTCAATCTTCTTTCTCCTTTTTCTCCTTTTGATCACTTCCATTTGCAAAGAGATAAACTATTGTTGCATACATATTGTCAATGAACCATCAAAGAAGGAGGTCCCCATGAGCATTATTCAAGCATAGCTCCTCACAAACAACATAATAAAACTATTTTCGTGGTTTTTTTTGGAGTTCATCACATCTTATATGATCTTGTATTTTGTTTTTCACTTTTATGTTTTGCAAATTTATATGTAAACATATGAATGTGTGACAATCCTAGGGTTTTAATAAGAAATCCTCAATTTCCTTGTTGGACTAATTGTGACCAACAGATTAGGTATTTTTGACAACCCTTGCAGAAAAAGGACACCAACACATGGAAAAACATAAGATACTCCATACAAAAAACTTCATGAATTTGTAAATTGTTGGACATTGAATTTTAAATGTTGTCGAACTCTTGTGCCTAAGAAGTAGCACCATGGTAATCCATGATTAAAGGAAAGTATATATTTATCATTTCTTCTAACCATTTTTCACCTCACATTTATAAGTTGGATACTGAGATGATGTTATTTTTCTAGAAATTTGGGTTCAACATAAATGTATGGTATATACTTGGAATATCAAAATGACTCTCGCATCACCTTGCTTCCATCACACCCTATTTGAATATGTTATATTTATACAAGAATGAAAAAAGAGAGAGTATAATTAAGCAAAAAAAAGGTCAAAATAACTTTAATTAGTTGGGAAGTACAAGTAAGCTTATTGGGGTTATGGACACTCACTAATAGTGGGGCATGCTTCTATGGCAATGAAGTAATTTTTTCAAGTCTATGGACTCTCACTACAAGTGAAGCATTGATAGGAGAAAGATGATGAACATACATATGTGGATGTTTTAGTTTTATAAAAATTTAAAAACCTCATGGTCAAACGAATTCCAGTTAGAAGTGTGTGATTAGCTAAAAAGAAATTAGTCTCATTAATAGGCTCTTTCAAAGTTGTATGTTAGATTATAAGTACTTAAAATTCATAACTTTTGCAAAATTGGAGAGAATTGTGGTACGCATGGCTATATAAATTTTCCTTCTATTAATGGATTTAGTCTTAAAATTTATATTTGTAATAAAGTTTCTAATTTTGTTGAAAGAGATAACTGGTATTCTAGTGTGTTGCCATTTCCTATGGCCACAACAATCATCCCTTCTATTCTTCTTAGATAACTGAACTGAAATGGCCATGTGCCAATATTTTTATTTTAATGCCTAATATTATAAGTATATTCTACTCTTTGGCCACCTTTATTTTTTCAAGATTGCATTTTTCAGAAGCTCCATTTCATAATTTTACATCATGGTAGTCCCATTGTTCACTTTCACATTTCATTTTGGACTATTTTTTATTACTTTTCTTTAAGTTCAAATTTATTTTTATTTTACTTATTAGTTTTATTTCACATTTTATGCTTATTAGTTATATTTATTATTTATTATTTTGATAGGATAATTATTATTGGACTTCTATTTTTTGTTAGATTTGTTTTTTTTATGTTGGCTTGTGTATTTAAGTTACAATATTTCCTTTTGTTTTATATTTGATTACATTCATTAATTGATAGGTCATAGATTGCTGTGCAATTTACGTTTAATTCTCTAATTGGTTTCCATTCCAATCCATAATTCACTTATCTAAACTCCATTTTAGCAAACACATATTAGTTCACCTTAATGAGTTAGAGGTTATAATAAATTTCTTCACTCAATTTCATCATCTCTTAATTTTAATGCCACAATCATATTTTGTTCATTGAAATATTTTAAACAATACCAAATATATCTTATTAAATTTGTTGGTCACATAGTTATGACCCTCAGATTATTTAAAAATATCAGCATTCTATACATGAGCTGATGTGGCATATGACATGTGTCCTAGATGTGCATATCAATATGATCATTTCTCTTAGCCAACAAAAGAGTCACATCATCTCTTAATTTTAATTCCACAATCATATTTTCTTCATTGAAATCTTTAAAACAATACCAAATGTATCCTATTAAATTTTTGGTCACATAGTTATGGCCTTCAAATTAGTTAAAAATATCATCATTCTATACATGAGTTGATGTGGCATATGACATGGGTCCTAGATGTACATATCACTTTTGTTCATTGAGATATTTTAAACAACGCCAAATGTATCTTATTAAATTTTTTGGTCATATAGTTATGGCCAAATTATTTAAAAATAACATAATTCTATACATGAGTTGATGTGGCATATGACATGGGTCCTAGATGTACATATCACTATGATCATTTCTCTTCTCCTAATTAATTTTTTTTGGTCACATAGTTATGGCCCTTGGATTAGTTAAAAATATCATCATTCTTTACATGAGTTGATGTGGTGTACGACATAGATTCTAGATGTACATATCACTATGATCATTTCTCTTCTCTTAGCAAACAACAGAGTCACCTGGTCTAAATGAGTCATTTTCCAATGTCGAATATATTCATATGGAGAGTCACATGGTCTAGATGAGTCATTTTCCAATGTGAAATGCAGTCATATGGAGAGTCACATGGTCTAGATGAGTCATTCTCCAATGTGAAATGTAGTCATATGGAGAGTCACAAGGTCTAGATGAGTAATTTTCCAATGTTATGGAGAGTCACATGATCTAGATGAGTAATTTTCCAATGTTGAATGTAGTCATATGGATCGTTCCAATGTTGAATGTAGTCATATAATTTTCCAATGTAAAATGTAGTCATATGGAGAGTCACATGATGTGATGAGTAATTTTCCAATGTTATGGAGAGTCACATAGTCTAAGATGAATAATTTTCCAATGTTGAATGTATGAGTAATTTTCCAATGTTGAATGTAGTCCTATGGATCCAGTTCCCGAATATTACTTTTATTTTGGAGAAATCTTAGATATTTCGACTATGGAAATATTTGGATTTCATGGTTTTCCCAAATATTTGGATTTCATAGTTTTCCCAAATATTATGACTGCATATCCCAAATATTATGATTGCGTATTCAACCAGATTCCTTAGTTATTCCCGTGCCTAATCTCATTTTTATTTTATATAGTGCCCTTTATTTCACATGCAAATTATGATGGGAATGAAAAATAATGTAAACAAAACATAATGCATTCCCAGCTTGCATGTGAGATAAAAAAACAAACATTTCAATAATTCTCTAGAATTAATCTAAGGTAAAATCATTCGTCATTGTTTGTTCTTTTTCGTGAGCTATGTCTTGAGTTTTAAATGGTCCAATTGAGTAAGAAATTCATTTTTGAAAGATGGGTAGGTAAGAAACATTTTCAAAATAATTTTTGAAAAATTGATTGTAGGAATACCAAAAATAATAATAATTAAAGAATGATCCATGAATTTGTTAAAAAACTGGCAAGAATGGCAAGAGATTATGGAAAGAAGAGTGGAAAAGATTAATCTTAATAGCTCAGATCTATTATTTAAATTAATCTTGTGTGATTGTATTTATAAATTCATTTGAGATTGAAATTTTATTTTAGTAAATTTGTTTCATTTAATTTTTTTAACTGTGAAAGTATTAGGATTATAAGAATGCAATTATAGTAGAATGAATAAGTTGAGAAGAAAATTACTTGCGGCAAAATAAGAATATAATGATCTAGAGATTATGTTTTTTATAATATTTTGAAAATAAATGATCTAGAGATTATGTTTTTATAATATTTTGAAAATAAAAGTCCGAATTTTGGTAAAGTTTAATTATTTTCTACTTATTTTAGGAAAATGGAAACAAACTCTAAAACTATGGGAATAACTAAGCTAATAAAATTTTGTAAAAAATTCCTCATATTAAGTTATTTCATTCCTGGAATATTTCTATTTTAATAAAAAAACATAATGAATAAAGCTCCATATAATTTGTTAAATAAAATTGTTTTGTGCATGAGATAGGATACCATTCAAGGTAACATATATGATATTTGCAATTAGACAAAGCCACATTTATAAAAAATTAAAATTTGGTTTGCAGTTAGATATCTTGAATTGGAAAATGATAATAAAAAATAACAAAATTGTTAAAAGATATGGTATGATTTCAAATTAATTTTGAAAAATCAAAATGTCATTTGGAAAACATAAATAGTTGTAACAAATGAGGAAACATAAGAAATAAAGAGTAAGGAGGGTAAATTGTAATCAAGTGATTATAGTTTGAGGAGGGGCATTAGAAAATATATAATTTTGGTTCATATATTCTTATCAAGTTAAAGAAAGGAGATTGTAGAGTTTGGAGTTAGAAAAAGCTATAATTATAACCTATAAAAAATATCAAGTTCTCTAAGAGATTTGAAGAGTAGAATCTTTTGCTTGTACCATGGACTAGGGAATTTCTCTTAGAGGATGAATGTAGCGAAGAGCTAATGCATGGTCTCTCAGACAATCATGCATTGTTGTTGATTATGTGTTTTCTACATATTCTTACAATCTTCCACTTCCATCAATTATATCAGTAGAGAAATATTATGAGGGAATTTTGAATTTGATTGAAAACACTTGTTCAATATCATTCATGTATGAATACTTTTATTTGTATGAAAATTCAATATGTTTGTTTGATTTAAGATAAACATGATGAGGTTTTTCCATGTTTCAATAGTTTTTTGTAAATTAGAGCTTTGTATTAATTGCATATATCAATATTTACATAGATGTTCCAAATAATTCTATTGTTCTCACCTTGATTAATTTTATTGACTAGAGTTAATCGACCAAGAAAAACATTCCACAAAATACCCAATCTATCTGACCATAACCTCGAAGACCAAGGATGCCAAAAAACCATAAAAATGAACAAAGCACTAAGGGACATAATTAGTCATAAGTTGTGATGCAAGAAATTTTATCTAGCCCAATCTATCGTGGAGGGGTGGGAAGTAAGAGAAGTCAAAATATTGTTCTAGGTGGACCAACCAAGCTTCCATTTGTTCCATTTTTTCTAGAATGCGGGTATGTCCATGCTACACCACCACTACACATTCTTGTAGATGACACTAAAAGTACTAAATCTCAGTCAAAGCTTACATGAAGGCCTCGTGCTCCTCTTGACATTCTTATCAGATATCTCTCACAGTGATTTCACATACTATTGCACATGAGCTAGAGAAACATGAGGAGTTTTTCCACCCCTATTCTTCAACAAGTGACGACCTCTAATAGAACCTAGAGTACATACATCCTCATTCCTTTTTGAACCTTTAGATTTGGTTCAGTTTGCCTAATGACGTCCTCTCAAGGCCACCTCATAGGCCTTCCTATTTTCATCAAGGGTCAAGTGAGAGCTTCATCTAGGGGCCATGTAAGATAGTAGCCAGAAAGGACTCATAGAGAACTCTATACAATCAGGACACCATGACGCCTCCCAATCTAGATACATGGTGGCACCTCTTACTGGAGTGGACTACCCTTGTCCCACCAACAACACCACACTAGCGTTGAGACTAGGAATTGTTCACCGATTCACACACTAGAAAGGCTTGTCTTGTAAACCATAAAAGATTACACTCCACTTAAAAGGAATGGACCGCAGATGGGAAAATTAAAGACCTCCACTAAACAATATTGAGACATATAAATTCTAACCAACACCATCGAATTCCACAACCAAAAATTGAATCACCCCAATATTATACATTGACTCTTCCAACTAGAAACCACCCATAAACTAATGACAACCACAATGACATACTCTCAAAACATAAAGAAGAATGAGGGTGGGGATCTAGGCTAAAAATGAACACTCCACCCTCTGAGTTGGTGCAACCAGCTTGCTCGTTCTCTTCCCCATCTAACACCACTAATTAACACACGAGAAGGGATAAAATTACAAACATAAGATACCCAAAATAAACTTCCATACCACACCTAACGCCAGAGGTATACTGAGTTACCTTGAGGTTCTGACGGATGCCAAAGATATTGCAAGTGTGGATGAGGAGTAGAGATACTCTTATAAAAAAAGAATTGTCATAATCCTCTCCAATTACAAGCAGGGTCACACCTAGCCTCCCAATTTGACCTTCCTCAGATTCCAGAGGACGAGACTTTGTACACATTGTGGTGCTTAGTTTCTCCCCACCATAAATAAAATGTTTCCATGAGGGTACCCATCCTACAACTTATATAATGCCTGAACCACCTATGTCGACTTGAATTCCTTCCTCCACTATCTCTTTTCCTTGCACAAATAAATTGGATAAGGTACCACAATTTTGAATTTCCTCCCACTCACATGATTATTCTTGAAAAGATCTTGGCACAAATCCCAATCGTATTTGAGTTCCAAGCCCCATCGGGGATTCTCTCTCAATATTTATTTTATACTTGCATTAACCTTTTATCATTGCTATTTTAGAATCAAATATATGATTTCATTTACATAATAATTTAGGAATTAATTTAGGATTTAAAATAACCTCAATGAGAAAGTGCCTTTTTGAGGAAAAATATATTAAGTGGAAAGTAATGGTGATGTGGCAAGAAACCATGACGTGGATGTGAATTATGATGTCACATGGCATGATGATATGGAATTTTTTTCTATCCAATAAGAATCAATTTTAGTACACATGGTGCCACTAAGGGAATGTCACGTGGCAGTAGTAATGTCATGGTAACATTAGCATAGGGGTGTCTAATGACCCTTTGGTTTGGATAGCATGGAATTGTTTTTGAAAAATCTATAGCACTGACCCCTTGCCAAATTAACTCTCCACTTACATATAAAAATAAACCAAGATGAAAAAAAATGTATGAGTGCGGTTAAACATGTGAAGGCCTAACTTTCATAGTTTTAATAAATATTTTTATATAGAATGTCATAGGCTCAATTTATTCCCTACGATACTGCTTTTGGTGTATTTTGATTCATTCGTGGCGATTGATGTGGTTATATGTGATTGAATTGCAGCTTAGCTCTAGGTGATTGGCACACAAATTTTCAACAATTGACACGACTCTTTATGATTGGTTTATGGCCACATGAAGTGGCTATTTGTTATTTTTCTATGTTAGCGTGAAGTGGCTCATTGTAGTTTTTCTATGGTAGCGTGAAGTGGCTCTTTATTATTGGTTTGTGTTAGCTTGAAGTGGATCCATGTGATTAGTATATGACAATGTGACATGGCTCTTTGTGATTGGTTTATTGAAGCCTGCCATGGATCTTTGTGATTGGTCTATGGTAGCATGATGTGGCTCAATGTAGTTGGTTTATGGTAGCCTGGCATTCCTCTATGTAATTGTCTTGTGGAAATTCACATATCTCTCGATGCTAATTGATGTGGCTCTTTCTAATTGGTTTGTGTCAACTTGACATGGCTCTTGGTGATTGGCTTGTGACAATTGATGCGGCTCTATGTGATTGGTATGTGGAAGCTTGACATGGATCTTTATGATTGGACTGTGGAAATTTATGTGGCTCATTATGGAAGTTGACATGGCTCTCTCTGATTGGCTCATGGAAGTTAAGGTTGCACAATGTGGTTGGTTCGTCACTTCTTGACTTCACACTTAGCGATTGGTTCATGAGTTGGCTCACTTTGATAGGGTGACTTAACTAGTCTGATCTTCATGACGTATTTTTGTGGTGTAATAAAACATTTTTCTAGATATTAATTCAGGCTTATGGTAGCGTAGTTGAGAAATAATGTTCTGTTTCCTTAGGAGGTCAAATGTTTGCACTCGATTAGGCTGGTCGAGATTTATTTTTTTATTGTATACCTTCCTATGTCCATTTTTTTGAATTGTTAACTAAATCATGACGATAATTTTATGGAACGATTGCTGCTTTTGTAGAACATGCACTGGGAAGAGGCATTTTGCAAAAAAAAAAATTATTTCTAATGCTTTTGTGGATCAATTTGAGGGAAAAATGAATTTTTGAAGAGGGGTTTTTGTGAAGTATTTTTGTGATTTGAAATAGGGAAGTTGCAAATAATTTTTGAGATTAGGGGGTCATGATTGTTTTCAAATGAATGTATGATTAGGTTTTTGACATGTTGAAGTTGCAAATGAACAACAAGCGTGTTGATTTGATTGAGACTTGAGCTTCTATATCCAATTTTAAATATTGTGAAAAGTGGCCCACTAAAGAATGGGTTGAGTTCCTCCATTGAGGTTGGTGCCTCAATTAGGTTGTAACCTACTACAATTAAATCCTTACAAAATTTTCAAGGTTATTTCCTCAATCAAGTTGTAGCTTATTGCATGTCAATGCTTGCATGTTTTGGGGATTGGTGCCTCCAACAAGTTGGTGCCTGCAAATTTGTTTTTCGGAGTGGGTGCCTTTAGTAATTTGGCATCTACAAATCTATGTAATAAAATTGAAGAAGAAAAAAAAAATTGGTTTTCTCTCGCAAGGGTTTCCATGTAAAACATTTTGTTCCTATGATGATGATGTTCTTATGTTCTTAATGATGTTTTATTATGGTTACAATTTTCATTGATTGGTAAATTATTTGAATTAATGAGAAATTTACATTAGACTTATTCACCAGCCCCCCTCTAAGTGTATCTTTATTCTACCACTTCAAGGACAATTACACAATTGAAAAATATTGCAAATAGTATAGCATTTTAAGCTATTATTTGAGATGGTCATTCCTTTTTCTTCGTCCTCTTTTCAACCCCCTCAATCAATAGGGTGATTTTCATGTATAAAATGGACATCCTAATCGAAATAATAAATTAATAGTAGAAATAATAAAATAAGAGTTGTGATCTTTTAAAAGAAAATAAAGAAAGTAGAATTTTTATTGTATTTTTGGCTTATCTCCTTATAGGTTTGGTCAACTTTCAAGTATGAGAACTCGTTGGATACATGATTAGATTTCACATCCAATACAAACTATTTCCCCATTTTTTTAGTAGACCTACACTAAAAAAATGAAAAAACATGAAAAACATGTATTTTCACGTATTTTCACTTTTTCTCACTTTCGGTCTATTTGAATGTAAGAAACATATTTTTTCATGTATTTTTATTTTTTTCTCGATTTGTGTGTACTTATAATTTTACAGAGTGGGTAATCGTTGCATGCTAAATTTAGTTCTACGTTCATCGAGTGCCCACACTTGAAATTTGAGTAAACTTATAAGATAATAAGTTGAAAGTGCAATTAAAATTACTTTTCTTATTTTCCCTCAAAACATATTTACTCATAGCAATAACATCATCATGTTAAATCCTATTGGTTATTTTGAAGTTGATTTTTTTAGTACATTTTTCATTTTGAGACCCATTTTTTACCTCAAAATTCCCTTAATGGCGTCTCTCACATCTTTGACAAGTGGTACAACCTTATGAGTAACCATTTATTTCTTCCATGGCTTCCTCTTCACCCTTCGTCCAATTCATGACACTAGAGTTCAATGCACTAAAACATATCCATCCATCTTGCACCACACAACATTGATTTCCAAACCATAGAGCTAACTTGCATCACATATAATGTTCTTCTCATGCAAAGTCTTTAGACATACCATTCAACCAATAAGGGTCTCCAAATATCAAATAATGGATGACAAGGAGGGAAACAAAAATTGCAATAACAAGTAACTTATAGCATATTCTAAACATAATACTACACTAGAGCACTCATCTCACGATATGACAAAACTTATTGTGCTCAAGACTTTTTTCTAACATTGATTTTTGTAGCCTAACCTAATTGAAGGTGTAAGAAATTCTTTATTTTCCTTAGAGATTAAGAATGATCCCCCACATCTCGAATAAGTATGTTTTTTTGTTGTGTTATATATAAAAGATATATTTATACAAGGAAAAAAAAACTAGTGATAACATCTTTATTTTGAATGTCTCAATCAAATTTATATGTATAACTTCAAGAGTCAAATTACTATTGAAGAAAATATTGTTTCATGAATAAGAAAATAATATTTTATCCCACTAATATGAAAACCTTATATTTCTGTAATATTCTCTCAAGAAGGGATAATTTTTTAATGTACTGTAATTGAGAATCTATAATCACTGAGTTCTCAAATTAAAAGTGGAACAATTATCATACATTGTTATCTAAAAATACACTAAACGTTGACTCATCACCATATTTAAAGAAGACTACACCACCTAAAATTACCACCAGTGATCATAAGAGAAAAAGACTTCACTTTTACAAAATACCTTTAAGCCACTATTAACTTATTTACTAAATTAAAAAAAAAAAACTCTTAACTAATCATATTTAATTTCAAATCATACTTTAAAACCAAGAAAATACTAATAGTTCTTATAGTTCTTACTCTGTATATATTATAAAATAAAAATTAACTCCATATCAAAAGGAATTATTCATCTCATTCTTCCATTCCATTCTCGTGAACACATAACTGAACACACAACCACTCACTGGATTAAATGCCCCTCATTAATGGGGAGTAAAGACTTTGGCATATCTGATATTTTCCAAATATTCCTTTAACAAATTATTAAATTTTCACATGAATATACCTTTAACAAATTATTAAATTTTCGCATGAGAAATGAGAAATAAAATTCATTTGTACACGTTAAAAAAATATGAAAAGCACTTCGTAAAGCTAGTCAAACTAATAATTATTGCTTTCTAATTTTTCATTTAAAAAAGAAAAGAAAAAGACGTCCATGACTATTGACAATGATGGAACAATAAAAAGACATTCATATCATCCTTCCGCTCCATTCCTTTCTCGTGAACGCGTAGCCATTCAGGGAACATGAATTTGTTTTTCTCTAGATTTTCACAGTAGAAACAAAATTTGTTTGTCCGCGTAGAATTGAAAATGGAAAGGCACTTCCTAAAGGCATCGTGATCGACACCAAGCAGAAGAAACAAAGATGGAATAGAGAAAGCAACTAAAGGAAAATCCAAAGGATACGGTGAGAATTCAATCTACATTTCTGATGAAAGGAACCAAACGAAAGTCCAGCAGCAGGAGACATGCAATCTACTTTTCTTATGAAGACTTAAATAGTACCCACTTTAAACGTGCGGACACGGTTAAATTGGGTGAGTGGAAGGGAAAGAACTCGGCAATAAGATCCAGATTTCTAGCTGAGTGAAAAATACACATCACCCACATACTAAGAACAACATCACAAATAATATTGAGGTATGAATATTTTATTACTTGTATCATCGTCTCTCTTTATTTGGGCGAATGAGTTAATGTCTATTTTAATGTTATTGAAATGATTGATATATTATAAATAGAATCATTATCCATAATAATAATTTAAAATTTGAAGGTATTGTATTGAAATGTCTTGGTAGTTTATTGTGTTTCTATATATATAATGAAAAATAGGATAAAGTTTTACATGTAGGAGGTTGAGATGGAGTTGTTTTTAGTGTGATTTTTTGGACTTTCTGGTGAGGGTATCTGGCATAAAAATTTGAGGTGAAAACTTGATTTGTGTTATTTAAACTAGCTTTTTGACTATATATATGGATTCAGCACCATAAAAAACCCTGTAGCACTTGGATTATGCAGGGTTTACCCATCAAACTTGTGATTTCAATAATTTCCTGCCCAATTTTAGAGAAATTAGACTTAGAAATTTGACCAGAAAAGATTGAAAAAAATCACACTAAAGACAACTCCGTTGGGATGTAGAAAATGAGTATAATATAAAATTTTTAAGTTTTATATTTTTGAGATATATTTTATATTTTTCAAATATTGAATTTATTTATATATTAAAATATGTATTAAATAATAATAAAAAAATATAATTTAATTATAATGTATAATCAATTTCAATGATATTTATATTATTAATTATTAACTATTATCAAATTTTAAGGTAACAGTCAAGTTAGACACCATATTGTTGTAGGAGACTTTCTTGTTTGCGAGACAAGGGATTATTATTATTGATGATGATGATGATGATGATTATTATTATTATTATTAACGTCCTCCAAGACCAATATCATCTTTTGAACCTCAACAAAAGAAAAAGGATCTAATTATGATTATTCAAAATCTTGTTTCTATGATAAAAAAACAAGGGAAAAAAGTGCTTCAAAATCATTGTAGTTGGGTTGACTAAATAAGTCAAGAAGATTGGAAGTGGGGAAGATGTTAGGGAATTGAAAGAGGATGTGAGTAAGAGTCAAGCAATCTAAAATGAAGTGTTTTTAATCTTCCACCCTCTTAGTATCATAAATATATCAAATTCTACCATCCTCGATAGTCTTGGCAGTAGACCACCGACTAGTTACTGTAGTTGGGTTGACTTAATAAGTCAAGCAAATTGGAACTATGGCAAATGTTAGGGAATTGAGATCAGATGTGAGTAAGAGTCAAACAGTCTAAGAGGAAGTGTTTTTAATCTTCCACCCTCTTAGTATTGCAAATCTGACAAATTCTATCATCTTAGAGAGTCTTAGGAGTACACCACTCACTGGTTTCACTTAGAAGTTGATGAGAATTATTTCTTATCCTAGCGATACTTCGTTTTTTCTTAGTGTTGGTCAACACAAAGAAATAATTCTGGTTACTGAGGGTGGGGTTGAACACCTCTTTATATTATTATTATGCAATTTTAAAGTCACAACCAAGTGATCTTGATCTGAAATGGGGCACTAAAGGCTTCTTGTCATGCTTACAAGAACCTCTCCCACTCCAAAGCTTAAATATCCCCAAGATCTATGCTTATGATTAACGATTTGCTGAATTAAAGGAATCGAAATAGGTGTATGCTTTTGTTTTCCTCTAGCTGTTAAGTTCTTATGTTAATTCACTTAAACTGATATGAAATGCATATAACAATAAATAAAGTAGCAAATAAGAAAACTACAGGAGACAACAATATAATTAGGAGTTCACCAAAACCTCTTGGGCTACGTCTCCGTGAGCTCTAGTCAACTCGACTAGGTTCTCTAGGATTATGGCTTCAATTCTTTTACAAGCGCTGCGCTTAACTCCATTGGTTTACAAATGAACCTATGGGCTTAGAATGACATCTTTATCCCTAGTCGTTTGTCCTTCTGGCTCTTAGCTCTTGGCTCTAGCTCGCAGCTCTGGCTCTCGCTCTCGCTCTAGCTCTCGGCTCTAACTCTCACTCTGGCTCTGGCTCTCGGCTCTGGCTATGGTTCTTGGCTCTTTGGTTTTGCTTGATGTCCAAGCGATCCTCTACTTCTGAGTCACCCCAACTCTGCAGACTGCCTCTCTGGCTCTGTGGCTTTACGTCTGGCCATCTAGGTCTGCGTGTTCTATAACACATTCCCATTACAAACACTCGCTTACAACGTGGCAAGGAGAGTGGGAACTGTTACAAAGAAAATACACAGGCAGCCTTTCTTCGAGCAAATTCCCGAAAACGGAACAAAATTCCAATACACAAAGCTATACGTGAAAACATAGAAAAACCCAACCAAAATTTTTAAGACAAACTTCAAAGGAATATCAACCCACATCTATAAACTTTTTGGGTCTGTTATCTTATCACACATCGCCAATCGCATTGCGTATGGCCAAAAACCCAAATACATAGAAATACATAAAAATCAATAGAAAATAGATTTCGAATGATATACAGTCGCATTTATAATCCCATCAGGTCCACGCTCTATCACAAGTCCCATGTCGCAATGGCATGTTTCTCCCTTGTATTATCACGATCCGATTTATTGATCACATCGGCGTATCGCTATTGGCTCCATTGCATGTGCATTGGTCCTTTGTATTGTCGCGATCTCGATCACCGATCACGTTATAGGCACATCGCATATCAGCATATCGTATGGCATGAGGTCTCACCCTCGATCATCAATCACAATCACATATATAAACGACCCAAGGTCTGTTCCTTGTGCAATGGAACATTGTGATGCAATACTGTGATGCGATAATCGAAATCGCATATCACTGTGTGTTTCGGCCTGCGTAAGTCCGCTCCTTTGCTTTTCCTCCAATGTGATTTCCTCTAAGGAACTCTTAAGTCCATTTTTATAAGAAAATGCCTCATTTTCAAAGGACAATGGGCAAATGTCTTTTTACAATAACTTCTCCATCCAAACTCTATTTTATCCCATTCAAATTGCGTTAGATTCAGAATGAAGAAATCTATGCAATGGGACTATTTCCAAGAGCATCCTTTGGCTTTAATTTTCCTCTATGAGGAATATTTTTAGACTTAGAAGTCTATTCTAGATCCATTTTGAATCGCGCCTTCCCACTAAAAAGTTTTTGCACTCTAAAAGACTGATATACTGATCTGAATATTAAATGAGAGTAACTCATCCTCTTCTTTCAACCTCCATACACTTGCCTTGCATATTGCCTCTGAACCAAAGCCTTTGAACACTCCCTTCCTGGATGTGCTTGTCCTCCTGGGAAGAACTGTCTTTCTCCTTGACTTCCTGCAGAACTCTTGCTTAGAAGGTCACAGAAGGTAGTTTTAACTTCTCCACCTTGATCATTGATCCAAAGTGGCTCAAACCAATCTAAAATTACATCTACTTCACAAAATTTTCATTTGTACCTGTTTGACATACTGTCAACAACAATTGTTAGCAACAACAGGATTAAAGACAACAATTGGATGACCTAAACTCCTGCTTCAACAAAAGAAACAGATTTTCACATCTTGTGAATTACCTCCATGTCTTTACATCTGCATACAAATGATTGACTAGACAACAAGCCAACAAGCATGCCTTTAAAATAATTGACCTTTCAAGTCAAGAATGTAGAAAAATAATTCTACAGTTATTTTTCAAAGATGAAACACTTCATCAACATTTCCATCTTGGATACCAAATAAACTTTTCTCAAGTCAATATTGCATTACCTGCATGTTTAAAACAAAGTAATCAACCCTTCAATTTAATCACACATACATGTTTAAATACAAGGAAATCATTAACATCCATGTGTTCATGCACATCATTCTCATGCATGTATTTCATCCTTCAACTTTCGCTTAAGTACATTGTACTTTCGAAGTTGAAATGAAATATAATGTTGTAGCAATAAAGTGAGTTTCCTACTCAAATTTCTCCACTCACCTTCTTGGTAAAACCCTGCAACTTGCATTCCATTAACAAAAAAATGCAAATAGAAGTGACTTGATATAATGCATCTTCAAAAGACATGCAACATTAATTGGATAAGAACTCTAACCATTTCTTGCCAATCCATTTCAAAGGTCCTTCCTTTCTTTGCACATCAGCAGCAACATGTGAATCATCTTGAAACACATCATTCATGGAATCTTTCTTTCCATTCCTGCCATTTTCTCTTTCCACCTTCTTCAAGTTTCGTCGAAGCATTGTTGGACTCAGAGTCCAACATTTTGCAACAATATGTCCTTGCTTATGGCAGTAAGTGCAACACATGTGCATCCACTTAACAACATGACTTGCCTTGTCCAATAGACCTTTGGCTCTTTGCTTCTTTTCCTTCAAAAGTTTCTTATGTGTGGCCATTCTCTTCCAACATCTAGAAACATTATGGTTATCCAAACCACAAAAGGAACATGCAATGCTTTTCCAATGCTTATATGGAAATTTATCTTGCTTTACATAACCAAAAGGAATATGATTAGAACCATATTTATACCTTTCTTTTTCACCTTCATTACCTTCATGAGGAGGTGAATTGAATGAATAAGTAGCTCTGTTTGGAACACCATCAACCTCTTCAATGGTTTCAAAGTTTGCACAACTCTCTGGTTCAAGTGTATGCTGATATACAACTTCTTTCTACAAAGTATGCTTCATACTATTGCATTCCCCAAGAATACAATGTTGAGGTAGAAGACCTGCAATGAAACTCCTTCTTGGAGTTGTTTCAATGGTCTTCATGGCAGCTTTGGAACTTTCTCCATAAGCTTGTCCTTAGCCAAGACCGAAATACTTAGGCCCTTCCTCAACTATTATTGGCTCAACAATACCCTGTGCATGTTTACCTAAGCCTTTTCCTTCATAGCCCATCTTGGATAGTAACTTGGACCCTATGCCTCTGGTATGTTTTTCAAAAGAACCAACATAATCATTCTTAGAGGAAATTGAAGACAAACTAGAATTATTCACCTCTTCTTCAATTTGATACTTGACTAAGGCTTCCTTTGCAACAAAGAGTTGTATCTCCAACTCATGCATCCTTTCCAAGTCCATATTTGCAATATGAAGTTGTCTGTCCATTTCTTGCAACTTATTAGAAAGCAACTGCTTCTCTTCCTTCATCGAATTCAACTCCTCTCTAAGCTCGGTGCTCTTTGTTCCATCCTCATACCTTTCTCTCACCATATCCATCATAGTCAACAAGTCTTGCTTCATGTCTTCATCAAAGAATCTTGTGATGAAAGAAGAATTTGAGGACTCACTTGTAGAAGTTGTCATTATCAAAATGAACAAAAGAACTTCAACAAGATTAACAAAGAGGTTATTCAAGCAACCTTTTGCAACAATCCTCTTATGCTTCAAGGATTGCTTTGAGATCCTTTGGGATAAAAAGAATACCTCCAGCCCCTCTTCCTTCTTGTCCTCTCCTGGACTTAGCTATCAACAACTTTCACCTCTGCAAACTCAAACAACAGTCAGTTTACAAACAATCAAACAACAAAATCATTGCTACTATTTGAACATCTTTCAAGTCAAACAAGCATATACTTGTACCACTTGCATCATGATGCAACACCTACTCTAGTATAACTTAAGCTCTAGAATAAGCAGCTTTGATATCACCTTCTTGAAGGTGGGGCTAATTAACCTTTGGCTTTGACACCACTTGATTTGAAATGGGGCACTAAAGGCTTCTTGTCATGCTTATAAGAACCTCTCCCACTCCAAAGCTTAAATATCCCCAGGATCTATGGTTATGATTAACCATTTGCGGAGTTAAAGGACTCGAAATAGGTGTATGCTTTTGTTTGCCTTTAACTGTTAAGTGCTTATGTTCATTTTCCTAAACTAATATGAAATGCATATAACAGTAAATAAAGTAGCAAATAAGAAAACCACAAGAGACAACAATATCATTAGGACTTCACCCAAACCCCTTGGGCTACGTCTCCGTGAGCTCTAGTCAACTCAACTAGGGTATCTGGGATTATGGCTTCAATTCTTTTACAAGTGCTACACTTAACTCCATTAGTTTACAAATAAACCTATGGGCTTAGAATGCCATATTTATCCCTGGTCATTTATCTTTCTAGCTCTCGGCTCTTGGCTCTGGCTCTCGGCTCTGGCTCTCGGTGCTAGCTCTGGCTCTGGCTCTGGCTCTCGGTGCTAGCTCTGGCTCTGGCTCTGGCTTTGGCTTTGGCTCTGACTCTCTACTCTAGCTCTCGACTTCGTCTCTGGCTCTTAGCTCTCTAGTTTTTCTCAACCTCCAAGTGATCCTCTTCTTCTGAGTCACCCTAACTCCGTAGACTGCCCTCCTGGCATATTCTGAGCTTTCCCTTTGGATTCCTCAGCGTTCACACATCTTTGGGCTTCTCTGGGTTGCCTTGGTGAATTACTCTGCCTGGGCCTCTCTGTGTTATCTGCATTGTTATAACACATTACTGACCTTCCAAAAACATGGAAGACAAATTTTTTTCCTGAAGAACATTTTCCTCTTTGTGCCATCATTCCTCTATAGCTCTACGACTTCTTCTGCTCCCTTTGGCTCTGCGTCTGGCCCCTCTGGCTTTGTGGCTCTGCGTTTGGCCCCTTTCGCTCTGTGGCTCTACGTCTGGCCATCTGGCTCTGCATGTTCTATAACGTATTCCTGTTAGAAATGCCTGCGTACAGCGTGGCAAGGAGAGTGGGAGCCGTTACAAAGAAAATACACAAGAGGCCTTTTTTCAGAAAAAATCCTGAAAACGGAACAAAATTCCAATACACAGAGATATACGCGAAAATAAGGAAAAACCCAAACAAAATCGTGAATATGGACTTGAAAGGAATATCAACCCGCTTGAGCCAGAGGAGTTCTGGGATGGGTGACCTCCTGGGAAGTCCTGGTTACCGGGTGCAAGCCCCGGAAGTGATGATTGATGCTATGTGATTCGTTCTCCACATTTCACTAGTTCCAATCCCACTTCTTCACCCCTGTGAGCATCACCTGATGCAATGAGTGCTAAGTGAACTATTCAAAAATCATGAGAAATTAGTCAGTTACGACTACCTCTCATGGAAATGGTCATATGTTTGAATGACTTTCTTAACGCAGTTGAATCCCAAAATGATATCTATAACCTTTTCGGGTCCGTGCTTTTATCGCACATCGCTAATTGCATTGCATATGGCCAAAAACCCAAATACATGGGAATACATAGAAATCGACATAAACTGGATTTCAAATGATGTACAGTCGCATTTATAATCCCATCGGGTCCGCGCTCTATCGCAAGTCGCATGTTGCAATGGCGTGTTCCTCCGTTGTAATATCGTGATCCGATTTACCGATCGTTGATCGCTGATCGCATCGACATATCGCTATCGGCTCCATCACAGTGGATTAGCTTTGTATTTTCGTGATCACAATCGCCGACCACCGATCGCCGATCACGCTATCGACGCATCGCATATCGGCATATCACATGGCATAAGGTCTCTCCCCCTATTGCTGATCGTTGATGCCGATTGTAATCACATATATAAATGGCCTGGGGTCTGTTCCTTGTGGAATGGAACATTGCGATGTGATAATCACAATCGCAAATTGCTGCATCCTTAGGCTTGAGTAAGTCCACTCCTTTGCTTTTTCTCAAATGCGATTTCCTCTAAGCAACCCTTAAGTCCATTTTTATAAGAAATTGCCTCCTTTTCAAAGGACAATGGACAAATTTCTTTTTACAATAACTTCTCCATTCGAAGTCCATTTTAGCCCATTCAAATTATGTTAGATTCAGAATAAAGAGATCTATGCAATGAGACTATTTTCAAGAGCATCCTTTGACTTTCATTTTCCTCTGTGAGGAAGATTTTTAGACTTAGAAGTCTATTCTAGATCCATTTTGGATCAAATCCCCTTGTTTGTGGGACGAGAAATCCACCTCTACACAAAGAGTCTACAAAGGCATACATACTCTACCCCTCTAGTTTTGAACTTATAACCTTTTAGGAAAAAACACATACTCTTACCTATTACATCCACTCAAACAATATCCCAAAAAATACCAAATATTTAAACTCATTAATAAAAAATAAATTCCCACATACCACTACCCACCTTATGCACATTAAAATTTTGTAAAAAAAAAAGTGTACATGCCAAATCCAAATAGATGTTTTCACGATATAAATAAAAATAGTTGCGGGCTGGTTTAACACATGTGGTGATAAAAGACGCTCCACTAATACATTATGTTCATGCCTTAGGTTTATGACTTTGAGTAAGAATGTTATTTTCGTGATTGAATTAAATATGCACGAACACAAAGTAATGAACATAATGTTGACAACATGCAATTGAAATTTCTTCATGAATGTGCTTGAAATTAAAGTTGAGCAAATTCTTCTTAACAAGTTAAAAATATGAGTTAGTGTATATAACTAGTATAACATTAGTTGGTCTTATGCCATATTTAAGATGACGCACATTGTGTAACTTGAATGATGATGCAGGTTGCAATGCTTCAAAATAAGGATCTTGAGCTTGCATGATTAGATCTTCTAATGAAATAAAAGAAATCCTTAAATTATTGTTATCATGATTCATTAGGTAAGAAAGTTATACGTATTAATGTTTTTGATATATGTAATGCTATAATAAGCATGTAAGTTTTTGAGGTCAATGATTCCATGTTTGTATGAAGGCTATAAATTTAGTGTAATTTTTAGTTGATATGATTGAGTTTGGTAAATGTAAAATTATGATATTAATGTTGGATCATTTTTTAAGTAAAGTTTTTTCACTCTTAGATTAAATTGTTTCTCTAATATGGGTATGCAATTTGAGAAATTCACTTGAAATGATTTGTGAACATTGGAATTATTAGATGTATATTCTTTATGACATTGGCTTATAAAAATAGATTTTCATTTATTATTTGGAGTGTGTAGATTTATTTTCTATTGAATTATTATAAGGTAAAAATGGAGTTGTGATGTGCAGTGGATGATATGATATAATCGCGCTTTAAATTTTATTTCATTAATTGTTTGTTTATGTACATCATTCTTTTAGTTACATGACACCATCATCATGATCATTACATCGTTCGTGAGTATTAATTTTACACATACACACACCACATAATATTTCAACTTATCAAAAGGTGTTTGTGGAATTTCAAGACTTAACTTGAACTCACCCATCCTAATAAGTTCTTACCCATGTTAAGAACTTTTGAAAGTAACCTTAAAAAATAAAATTAAATGTTGATGAGGGAGAACCTTTTAAGCCTGCATCTTACATTACCCAACTTAATAAAACATAATTCTTAATTTTTAAGTGTTGATTTTGTTCTCATTGATGTCAAAGTGGGTGCACGATGTAGAGCGAGAGAAAATATGATCATTGATGTCAGAATTTGGAGGCCATTGACGTGTTTTTATACATCTTGATGACATAGTGATAAAACCCTACATCTTGGGTTTTGGGTTCATGGATGTTGGATATACCCCACACTTGTTGGAGGTTTTTTTTAACAAAAGATACCACCACATTTTCCTTGGAGACCCTTGCCAGTAGATTCTCCTCATCTTTCTGATTTCATTAATATGCGGAGTGTATTGAGTGGCCTCACAGTTGGAGAGATATGTTTGGTCAAATTTGCAAGTGCCATTTCATGGTCAAAATACCCAAGGGTTACTGATGTGGCAATGTCTACTGATATGGTAGGATTCAATTAAAAGAATGAGCAAATGATGTGGCATAGAAGGATTGAAGGCCATATCGAGTTGATGATGTGCCAGGGATTTCCTTGTTGGCTAAGGCATATTAAATGAAAGCAAATTTTAATTTTATGGAGTAAGTCCAATTATTAAAGTCAAATGTTCATTATGGAAGGTTATAATTTTTGTGGTAGAATTGAAATTTATTATAGTCTAAATGAGAGAAATGTTTTGGCTCCAATATCAAAAATTCAAAATAACATTTCCCTCCCACGAAGCAATTTGGCCCTCTCTAAAAATTCCTCCAAGATAACATATAAATATAAGGCACTTAGACCTCAAATTGCATCTTGCATCTATTATAAAATCTGAGGAAGTTTGCATCTCTTTGTAAGGGTTAATGGGATATATAATTTTTCTTAAATTTATTTGCTAAGGATCTCGTTTGTAGGTGTATTCTGTCAAATCCTTCTCTGTGGCTAGTTCTCGAATAGCCATCTTATCCCCACAGCTTATCATATGGTGAATTGTGGAAATATCTCTATGGCTTGATAAATTTAATGATGTAGGTCAAAGATTTAGAATAATTTCATTATTTCTATGCGATTAACGTTGGGTTTATATTTTTGGTTGGATTTGACACACACACACATGTGTGTGTTCATGTTGCTTGAATCCTGAAGCTCGCATATGATTGAGGAATTCTTGGGTTGTCGTTCAGTTAAATCATCGAGATCTAATTATGTTTTGCAGGGTTCCATTGAAAATTAACAACACCTGTGTCGGTTTATCTTTCTCATTTCAGTTAATGTATTCAACCTAATGACCTAAAGGGAACAAACTTGACCTAGCTCAACAACATGTAATCAAATTTGATCTTCATTACATTGGATTTTTACAGGACACACACATTTATGTAAGCTTTAGTACTCTTCAACTTGATTAACAATTACAATCGCACCGTAAACTATACCTAGAGGTGACATTTACCATGCCTCGAAGTCTTGTGGTGACTCACATAGGAAGGGTACTCTATGGTTGTCTAATAGCTCGCACTTGTTTCTAGCTTCTCCTCAATTTTCTGAGTCACATACGACATGCATTGTATATCACCTAAGTTCTTTTTGGCCTTAGTTCATTGATGATTCGATGGGTGTCTCTCCATATTTTCATATGGATCATATCAATGGTCTCAGCCTCATTTACTTGGATAAAATTGTAGTTCCATAATGTCACCATAACAAGTTTTGGTTCTAGAAATGCTCTAAGGAATTGAATAGTTTCTAGAACATTGTGACTCCCACAACATTGTTTTGAAGAAGGATTCCTTAATCTGGAGCAAATATAAAGGAGAAAAAGCTAGATTGTGCAATAAAAATTTGGCATTCATCTTTTGCAGCAAAACTAAGACATAAATAACATAAATCCCTATGGTATTGTCATTAAGAGCTTTAACCTATGAGTTTTGAGGCAAATACAATAGTTTTTCAAGATTATTGATGATGTTTTGTCCTACACTTAAATATAGAACTAAGAAAAAGTCTACCCTGGAACAATATTCTCATAAGAATAATTGTGCTAGCTTATTGATAACACCTTTGATCTACCTTAAAGTAAATTTGTGCCCATATATCTATTTGCCTAGTAATATATATATAGTATAATATATATATATATATATAATATAATATATATATATATATATAATTTATATATATATATATACACGATGGCTGCAACCCTGTAAAAGGACCAAGCGTGACCTAATGGAAAGACACCTCATATACAACTTCATGACATTTGAGGTCTCATTCCATTATGTAGGAGCAAGGAGTGTTCAACAATATAATCACAACAAGGGTTCTGTCATTTCTCAATTAAATGTAAGGATCACATTGTCTCACTTAGTTCTTCTGAAGAAGAGACAATTTTGAGTTGTTGGCTTACATCTTGGCATCAAATATCTAGGAAAATTCGTTGAGGAAACTTGAGCCATAATTTTAGGAGCTCAAACTTGTATCAATATTGATATTTATATGACATAATTCTAGACTATATCTTGGTTAGCATTGATTTTGGAACAAAAGAAGTATTGTCTAGACTCGTTTAATATGTAAAATATTTTGAAGAAATATTAAGGCATAATTACATTAATCATTTACATATTTTCTTATCAATTAAGAAAATAATTCAGGTGGGTCTCTCTAGGAGTGAACATCTTGCAAATTATAGTTACAAAAACAAGGTCTTGCAGTAAACCTTGTTGTATGGACACATTAATCTGTGATATATATAAGGCAAAGACACATGATAATTCTCTGAATATGTGACAAGATGTTCATGAAAATGTAGCGCCTCTATAATAGATGTGATGTATGTTAATAATGCATGTGGTAGTGATGTGCGTTGACATGATGATAATGGTATTCCTCTATGTGATAGTGAGCTTCTATATGACATGGTAACAAAGCTCTTCTCATATGAGACAATGCACTTTTATGAGACATAATATGTGATACATAATGATAGTGAAATTAAATTTCTTATGTAACAATGACAATGACTCAACATAAACATTACATATTTTAATTGTACAACTTGATGTAGTAATGACAATGATTTTTTGATATGACCTTGACTACATGATTTATTTGTCAGAATAAAAAGTGTATTAGAGTAGAGGCGGTGAAGCAGGAGGTGCATAAGGAGAGGCAGCGTGAGTGGGAACAATGATAGTAGAAATAGAGGCAACGATAGCAACATCAGAGGAAGGAATAGTCATACTAGTATCAAAGGTGGTGAGAGTGGTAGAAATAGTAGTGATAGAAGGTGTGGTAGAAGATATAGGTAGTAGCAGGTTCAATGGGAAGCAAAAGTTGAATTGTGGACCAGGCACTAGGGCTTCACTCGGGGAGCAATACCATACCATTTGGGTTCATATTGGGGGTTATATATTGAGGAAAAATGACATAATATATTGGGGAATATATACAGCGTAAAGGGTTTTCATATTGGCATGGATTAAAAATGGAGTTTAAAGTTAATGAAAAAATATATAAGGGTATAAAAAATGTTAATGAAAAAATGGATACCTACAATATCTAGTGGAAGTAGGGGTATTTTAAATTGGGAAGGTGCATTGGGTTCGTATTGGTAGGGGGTTAAATAATGTGATTTTTAGGGGTATGTTTCAATATGTAGTCAAATTAAGGGGAATGTTTAATATACCATGAACGCATGTGATAGGATGAAGTTTCATTGAGTGAAGCCCCCATGGGAGCAGGATAGATGATTCACCCCACTCTCAATATTTCCAACAATTAGTATCAGAGTAGGTCCTTCTTGAAACTTAACCGCTTGAAGGCATATATGTAGCACTCAGATTTGATTGGTGAAGCCTGAAATTTAAGATAAGTTGGTCATCAACCTTGAAGAAGATGTTATTCCCCTAAAAGGAAAGCTTTAAGAGGTGAAATGAGACATGGATATAACGACAAGTATGTATAATAGTCTTTATAGGGAACATGAAGACCTGAAGGCAGAGAAGATAAAGTATTACGTCCATTAGAGACTTTCCATAGTTGATATCACTAGATATAACTAATTAAAATTAAATGACTACAATCATTAGAAAAGGATCAGGAACCTGATGAGGCAAAGAAGGAAGTGGATAATCTTAAAAGCTTTCCAAAAGAAGAAAACAAGAGAGAAATCTCCCTGACAAGCTAACTCAAAGGAAAGGAGAAGCCAAATAAATGGAACAAGCAAGATAATGAACTTGGCTAGCAAATAGCCTCATTGAAGAGGGAACTTGAAGAATCCATAATGATTGAGGAAATTGTAAGGAGTCAAATGAAGAAAAAGGAAGAAGACTGCATGAAACAGGAACAAGAAAATATCGCATTGAGGGCTGAAGTTGATAAGATGAAATACAAATTGAGGAGCTCACATGTCTTGGATGGCATTATCAATTGCCAGAGATCACTACTTATCAAGAAACATCTTGGATATGTTAGTGAGTCCTCTGTTTAGTGTGGAGCCATGTTATCTTCATGATTTTTCAAAGGTTTTTTGTTTCAGCTGTGGTTGGATCTGAGTCCCTAACAGGGGGGTTAGGGGGGCTTAACCCCCCCCCCCCTCCCACAATTCATATCAGGTGGGGAAAATTCAATTCTTTGGAGCCCCCCCCCCACCCTAGTAGCGGTTTGGGGGCAACAGCCTTGAAGGACAAATAGATGAAAAATTTCCTTGTAAAATATTGTAATTTTGTAGCCAATCTGGGCCATTCATTACGAAAAAGATATTATAGTATAAGTTATGTTAATTTATGTTTTTTTTACCTCGAAGGAAACCATCAATTTATATGAGAGAATTGTATTGCGGCTATGGATGATTATTCTGTGTGAGAAAGAGAGAGTTGACTATGTGAGAGAAAAGAGGAAATTACAATGGATTTGTTGTAGGTTATATCCATTCATTTTGCTGGATAATATAAAAGGAAAGATTGGTTGTTTCTTCGTGGACGTAGCCCAAATTGGGTGGACCATGTATATTTGTGTCTCTCTTGCTTTATGATTTACCATGTTTGTGTTTGTGCAATATTTTATGTGTTCCATTTCTCTGTTATTTAATTTCTAACAACTGGTATTAGAGCTGAAGGTATATTTGGTTGATAAACTTGTGGGAAAGATGGGTTCTTGGTTCGATTAGGAGAAATGGAAGATGATGGTAGGTTTACGGTTGAGAAATTAAATGACCAAAAATACCAACTATGGAAGATGTGAATGGAGGATTATCTGTATAAGAAAGATCTCTACCTACCATTGAGCAGAAAAGAAAAGAGGTCGACAAGTATGATGAACAAAGAATGGGAAATCCTTGCCAAAAAGGAACTAGGAACAATATGAATGTGCCTGATAACATCAGTGGACTTCAACATTTCAAAGGAACTGACAATAGAGGGTGTAATGATGACATTGGACAAATATATGGAAAACTCCCAGTGTCAAACAAGGTATTTCTTATTAAGTGTTTATTTAATATAAAGATGTCAAAAGGTGTATTTGTTGTTTATCATTTAAATGAATTTAACATAGTTACTAGTTAGATAAATTTTGTAGGGGTAAATTTTGATGATGAAGTTAAGGCTTTATTATTTCTATGCTCATTTCCAAAATGTTCGAATGTCTTAGTCATGGCCATCAGTAATCATGTCTCTGGATCTAGTAATTTAAAGTTTGATTATGTTGATGGTGTTATCCTTAGCAAGTAAATACGACGGAAAAGCTCACGTGAGATAACATGTAATTCTTTGACTGTAGAAACTAGGGGAAGAAAGCTAGAGAGAGGAAAGAGAATGGGATATCATAGTAAGTCAAGGAAACGCATAACCACATCTAGATAAGATATAGTGTGTTAGAAATGTGGGAAGAAAGGACAATTGAACAAAGAATGCAAATATCGAAAGGGTAAATAAGGAGATGGACAATAAGAGAACAATCATGAAGTGAATGTAATAGGTGATCTGTTGCAAGATGCTTTCATTCATTCATTAATAATATTATTGATTCCTAGGTGGTAGATTTAAGGGCTTCACTCCATGCCACACTTCATCGGAAACATTTTCATGACTATGTTTAAGGAGATTTTGGACAGGTTCATTTGTGTTAGGTCCCTATACTACTAGTGTAACCCCTTATTCTTATTAGTGCAAGCCCCTTATTATATTGTTGTGCCGATGTAGTCCCCATCTTCTTATTATTGTGCCCCATAGAAGCCCACTATTGTTATTATTGTGCCCTTACATTATTATTTTTATGTCGGCTCTGATTATATTATGACCCCTTAGACTCCTATATATATAAAGGAGGTCTTGTCATTTGTATGATTGAAGAATTGTTCATTTGTGTAATGTAAAGGAGGTTGTCCCCTCGAAGAAACTGAATTCTAAGGCGTTTATCTTTCTTTTATATCTTTTTGTGAGCTGGTTTCATAACATTTGGTATCAGAGGTTTGGATTCTAGGGTTTTACAGCTCCAAACAGGTCATTGTGAAATTTTCTCCATTACTTTTTTTCTGCAACATTTTAGAAGCTAAAAAAAACCCATTTGAGTCGAACTCGCTTTGAACATTGGGTCCAAATTTTAGAGCTTTTCTCGCTATATTTTCAGAGATATGATTTGACGAATTTAGGGTTTTTGCAAGCTCCATAATTCCATCTCAAACATATCACTATGGAAGTTTCACTATAATTTGTTTTCTACGAAGGTTTAGATTCTGAAATTAAAAACCATTTGAGCCGAAATATTGGTGAAGCTCGGGCTTGATTTTCAAATCTTATTTCACCTTATTTTCGAATATATAGTCCAAGACAGTTAGGGTTTTTGCAATATCCCAAACTATATCCCAAATAGATGACCTTGGGAAAGTCATCGTAACTTTCCTTCTAAGCATCAAATTGAATTTTTGTAAGAAGTTACAGAAATAGGACGGCCTGTAGATTTTTTTATCGGTTCAAGGTCTGAAGTTTGAAACAGTGACACGTGTCACTTTGTACAAGTTCACTCTTCTGAAAAGTTATATAATCAGATCATCTTGGGATATTTTGCATAAACCTTTCTTGGGGAATCCAATTTTGATCAGACTGGTGGCATTGGAAAGAGGACGTAGAGGGCTACCACAGGTCGTAATTTTAGAACTAGGAGATCCAAATTTATAGAGTTACAGTCATTTCAAGATCAATCTCCTAAAATCAAGAAAATGTTATATGAGGAAGTTTGATGGCAAGGATCCAATAAATAGGATACTACAGATGGAGCAATATTTGATTTACATGAGGTTTAACTGTTACAAAATGTATGTATTGCATGTTTATATTTAGAACCGAACCAATTTTATGGTATGAAGGGCGTTGTTGTCGTAAATCACTTTTCACGTGGTCAATTTTCACAGAGGAAATGATAACACATTATGAGGATATAAAGGGAAACACCTTCTTTAGCCAATTGATAAATCTCAAACAAAAGGGTTTAATGGTAGAGCATGTTGAGGAATTTCAAAAAATGAATATAAGGGTAAATAATATTCTAGAGAAGCAAAGGATTGATGTCTTCATAGGGACTTTAAAGGACAATAGTCAACATGAGGTTCATATTTGGGAACCTGATTCATTGGATAAGGCATTCAGGTTCGCAAGAAAAATTGAAAGAAGAGTTATGGAAACAAGGAACCCAACCTGTTACAACTATAAATATGGAAGTGTTTTTTCTCCTAACCTTCCACAACCTACAAGGTCTACACGACAACAATTGGAAGAAAAAATGGAAGAAGGGATTTGTCACATTTGTGATAACAAATAGACTAAAGGTCATAAGTGTGTTGAGAAGAATTATTTTACATAGATTGTGAAGAGGAGGAAGAAAATGATAAAAAACCATCAAAAGAAGATGATATACACCAGGAACCAACCCCACAGAAAGGAGAAATGAATCTGATCATATCTTGTAAAGCATTGGCAAGAATTACCATCCTCAAACTCTCAAGATAGAAGGACATATCAAGAAGAAAAAGGTTCAAGAAGTGAAAGATCACATCGAGAAAGAAGAAATGAATCCGACCATATCTTGTGAAAAATTGAAAGAAGAGTTATGGAAACAAGGAACCCAACCTGTTACAACTATAAATATGGAAGTGTTTTTTCTCCTAACCTTCCACAACCTACAAGGTCTACACGACAACAATTGGAAGAAAAAATGGAAGAAGGGATTTGTCACATTTGTGATAACAAATAGACTAAAGGTCATAAGTGTGTTGAGAAGAATTATTTTACATAGATTGTGAAGAGGAGGAAGAAAATGATAAAAAACCATCAAAAGAAGATGATATACACCAGGAAC
>APFE031648742.1:0-14294 GCA_000404065.3 Pinus taeda
ACATAAATTATATCGTCAAATATTCCACCTAATGAATAACCTAAATTGGCTAAACAATTACATTTTTTTACAAGGAAATTTGTATATAAATTTATCCACGAGGGTGCTTCCCCGAACCTTAGGGAGAGGGGGGATAAAATCATGCTAACACCCCATCTAAATGAAGAATATAATTAGGCTCCACACCCAACAATCACCCACTGAGAGACTAATCTTTAACACTCCACCACTGCTTCACTTATTGGACAATGCTTCCACCTAGCCTTGTTGTTTCTCATCTTTACCATCATACTTGAAGTTCAATTGAAGTTTATTAGAATATCAATTTATCCTTAGTTACCACCTTTGTTAACATGTATGTAATATTCTGGCTAGTGTGTATCTTTTCGAGCTTCAATTTTCCATATTATAAAAATAATTGTATGAAATGGTAATTGATCTATCTATTTTTCCTCTTAGAATGAAATGTTGAGTTCATTGAAACATGAATGACACTCTGGTTATCACTGTATAACCTTTCAATCTCCTGCTTCTTTCCCAAATGGTCCATAAATGTTTGTAACCAAATCATTTCTTTACTCAAAAGTGTAGCAACAACATACTCCACTTCCATCGATGAAAGTGAAACAATGAATTGAATTTTAGAAAATGAAATTATTTTTGTTCAACCTATCATATGGTGCTCATAGTATTATCTCTATCAGCTTCCGTGTCTACATCAACATATCCCCGTAGAACAATGTTTAAACCTCTAAAACATAATTCTTAATTAGTGGTGCCTCTCAAATATTTGAGAATCCACTTCACTATCATCTAATTCTCTTTTCCTAGATTGTCCATATACCTTCTCACAACTCCCATTAGATGTGAAATATGAGGCCTTGTACACATCATTTCATCGATTAAACTTCGAACTAATGATACATATGGAACTTGAGACATATAATCCATATCTTCCTCAGTCTTGGGACACATCCGTACATATTTTGAAATGGCTAGCCGAAGGTGTATTAACATATTTTTCATTATACATTTTAAATATTTCTAACACATTATCTATGTACTCACTCTAATACAAAGTTAATTTTCAACTTTTCTTGTCTCTAGTTATTCTCATATGAAGAATTTTCATTCGAACACCAAAATCCTTCATTGCGAATGAATTAGCCAATTTTTCTTTCAACACATTTATATTTTGCATGTTATATATTGAAACAATCATGTCATCTACATAAAATAACAATATAATATATCTTCCACGATTCTACCTTTTTAGATAAACACAATGGTTAGACTGACATCTAGTATAATTTTGTTCAGACATAAACATGTCAAAGTTTAGATATCACTACATAAAACTGTCCTAATGATTTTATGGTTTTCATAATCATATAAATGATAATGAAAATCATTAACACCATATCCAGTGAAGGTACACTTCTTTGATTTTTCCTCAAGACTTGTTCTACTTTCTTTATTAATGTGGACAAATGCTTCACAGCCAAAATTCTTTAGAAATGAGTAATTTACCTTCTTACATGTACATGTCTTCTCTAGAATTCCACTGTAGAAGGAACTTGAAGCCCATTTTTTTATAAGATAAATAACAATATCAATATCATTTTATTTACATTGTAGAGGTAATACTCTTCCTCTCTCTCATTCTCCATGTCCCTATCTCTCTCTCTCTCTCAATATCCTAATCCTCCCTCCCTCCTCTCCCCTTTCTCCATGTCTCTTGTATTCATTCCCTCTCTCCCTTTCTTACTCCTCCCTTAATCCCTCTCTCTCTTCTTATCTTTCATACTTTCTCTCATTCTCTCTACCCCTTTCCCTCCCCTGTCTCGCTCTCTCCCTCTCTCTCTTCTTATCTCTCATCCTTTCTCTCATTCTCTCTCCCCCCTTCCCTCTATTGACTCTCTCTCTCCCTTAAATATATTTAAGTCCAGCAAACTCTCTCTCAATCATCTCTTACCCATTCACCCTTCTCATTCTCTATATCTATGTCACCATCACTCCCTCACTCTCTCTCCACTAATCCTAAAACTTATACCCTAGATCTAATTTTGAAACGTGACTTCACTTAACATTACTTAGCATTAAGTGAAACTAATTCTTTCAACTAAAATATATGGTGGTAGTATACAACTTTATATACATCATAAACATGGAATCAATTTTAAAATATTTAATAAAAGAAGCACAACCCATTGTGTCATTAAAGTGCAATTTAAAAAATTAAAATAAAAACATACTTTTTATAAAAAAAAATGCATACATCACTTAACATTAGTTAGCATTAAGCGAAACTAATTCTTTCAACAAAAATATATGGTGACAATATACAATTTTATATACATTAAAAACATGAAATAAATTTTATAATATTAATAAAATAATCACAACCCATATATTGCCATTTAAAATGCAATCTTAAAACCTAAAAATATAAACATAAAATTCTACAAATTTTTTATAAATCATACATTGAACATTATATTTTGATAAAGTAATAAATATCCTTGCAATATTTAAATGTATGTTTCATAAATATACACTTTCATATTTACAAATACGAAGATTTACATAAAAAATAATAACCAACATAAATTAAATTACAAATTTATATTACCTTACACCAAAAATATATATTTGATCATAACATAACTAAATGCAGTTTTATAATAAGAAACAAAGAAATAAATATATGATTATAAAAAATACAAATTTATAATATATATGGATAAATAAGTTAATAATTTAAAATATATACAATGTGAAGTAAATGCATTTCTTTTTATATATAAAAGAAACCATGAGAGAATTCACTATATTTTTTTGTTTAACTTACTCATATTAAAAAACATAATAATAATAATTTAATTGTAAAAACAAAAAGAGTCGAGCATCTCAGGATAATAATAATAATTTAGTGGAAAAAAAAAGAAACCAACAGAAAATCCCGATATAATAAAATAGATGGAGTTAAACCAAACTAAACTAATAATGGAGAAACTATTAAATGCCGTAAATACATACTTACTCCATTTCTAAAAACAATTTAACAAAGTTTAGGGAGGGTATGTGCAATTTGGGCCATAGTGCGAACTCACTTAGTCTGGTTTGAGTCTTGCCTGAGGAGAAGATGATGGACGGAACGAAGTTTTTAAGGACGGAAAGCATTGGAGTAAGATCTGTTAGTGTTCTTACTGGCAACAATTTGAAATCACAATTTCTCATCCCAGTGTTTCTTCAACGACGACTTTTTCGTTCATTCTTGTTGTTATAATAAAGGGTGAGACCAAACCCAAACGAAATGCTTCGCGAAATGCTAAATAAATTGTAGAAATTAACGACATTGTAATGAAGAGCCTTTCTCGTGTTCTAACAATTTGGGAAATTACCATCCATATGGCATATTCTAATGAAGAGCCTTTCTCGTGTTCTAAAGTTCATATAGAAACAAGAGAATAAACAAACAAACACATACAATAGATAAAATAAAAACACAAACATTTAAAATTTCTATCATCATGAAGCATAAACATGTAACTAATTATAAAAAATGATAAACTAAAAAACAACGTTCATTGAATAATGGTTCTTATGAAAATTCAAATTCTTTCATGATGTTGTAGTCATTTTCAAAAGAAACAAGATTTTATTAAATTAAACTACAATTCAAACATTAATACTTTAATATAAAAATTCTACACATTAGAAAAGAAATTATGGTATATGATATTACATATGTGTAAAAAGATTATACACATACAAACATAAACAAACAGTGGAAAAGAAGAGAACAACAAGAAAATACATATCATAAACTAAAACCACATACAGAAAAAAATCTATGGTTAGATGTTGTTTACTTCCTTGAGTAGGTAGTGGCATTTCTTTCATGGTTTTCATAGTGTTTTTGGCAAAAGTAGAATTAGCTTGTTAATTAGGGTTTACTAGGTTTTGCTTTACAGTCCAGTCCTCCTTTCTGCAGTTAGAATAGAATATGTAGAGTAATATTTTCTTTAGCTTGAGCTCCTATTGATCTCACTTCGGCTGACCAAGTGACAACCTGTAGTGAGAACTAGTACTAGTACTTGTGCATATAGCATTGATGCTTCCAAGTTTGTCATGAACTACTGGGTTGATAAAAGTAAAGTAAGTAGCCCAGAACTTATAGCATTCTTGCTACAATACTGGCTCTCACCAGGTTTATAAAAAAAATTTAAATTCTTTTAATAAACAGTTAAATTAAAATTACAAAACACATTTTAAAATGTTATAAAAAGCTTAGGGTTTAGGGTTTAATGTTCAGAGTTTGGGGTTCAGGGTTTAAGGTTTACGGTTTAGGGTTTATGATTTAGGGTTATAGAGTAATCTTTTCTTTAGCTTGAGCTCCTATTGATCTCACTTCAGTTGACCAAGTGACAATCTGTAGTGAGAACTAGTACTTGTGCATATAGCATTGAAGCTTCCAAGTTTGTCACGAACTACTGGGTTGATAAAAGTAAAGTTAGTAGCCCAGAACTTATAACATTCTTGCTACAATACTGGCTCTCACCAGGTTTATAAAAAAAAAAATTCTTTTAATAAACAGTTAAATTAAAATTACAAAACACATTTTAAAATGTTATAAAAAGCTTAGGGTTTAGGGCTTAATGTCCAGAGTTTGGGGTTCAGGGTTTAAGGTTTGCGGTTTAGTGTTTATGATTTAGGGTTTATGGTTTGGGGTTTCGAGGTTAGAGTTTAGAGTTTATAAGGTTTTAGTAAATTCTTTTAATAAACACTTAAATAAAAGTTACAATACATTTTTAAAAATGTTATAAAATGCCTGCGATTTAGGGTTTAGTTTATAGGGTTTAGGTTTTAGGGTTTATTTTTTAGCATTTAGCCTTTAGGGTTTAGGGTTTAGGGTTTGGGTTTTGGGGTTTAGGATTTATAAAACTTTATTAAGATCTTTTAATAAACACTTAAAAAAATGTTACAAAACACTTTTTAAAATGTTATTAAATGATGAGGGTTTAGGGTTAAGGTTTTATAACACAATAGTAAATTATTTTAATAAACACTTAAATAAAAATTACAAATTATTTTTAATCGATCATAAAATGCTTAGGTTTTAGAGTTGGGGGTTTGGGGTTTGGGGTTTAGGGTTTAGTGTTTATAGTTTATGGTTTAGGGTTTATATGAGTTTAGTAAATTATTTTAATAATCACTTAAATAAAAATTACAAAATGCTTGTTAAAATGTTATAAAATTATTAGGGTTTAGGATTACAACACTTCATTAGATGATTTTAATAAACACATAAAAAAGTTACAAAAACGTATCTTAAAACATTATAAAATTATTAGTGTTTAGGGATAGGGTTTATGGTTTAGGGTTTGGGATTTATAACAGTTTGATAAAAAAAATTAATCAGAACATAAAAAAAAGTTACAAAATGCTTTTTAAAATGTTATAAAATGCTTAGGATTTAGGGTTTATGGTTTATAACACTTTAGTAAATCATTTTAACAAAAACTTAAAAAAAGTAAGAAAACGCTGATTAAAATATTATAAAATACCTAGGGTTTAGTGTTTAGGCTTTAAGCTTTAGGGTTTTGGGTTTAAGATGTTATAAAATGCTTACTATTTACTATTTAGGTCTTACAACATTTTATTAAATGCTTTTAGTAAACACTTCAAAAAAATTTACAAAAAGCTTGCTAAAAGGTCATTGAATGCTTAGGGTTTAGGTTTAGCGTTTAAAATGTTATAAAATGCTTAAGGTTGAGGGTTTAGGGCTCACAATACTTTAGTGTTGCAAAGATAAGAGATGCTAGCTAAAAAATCTAGTTTGGAATAGATGTGGATGAGAATATTACTTCACATAGGAAATAAATACTAAATGTGTATGAATATATTGTGAAAGAAAATGAAGGGGAAAATAGGCCCTCCCTCGTTCCATCAATTTTTCCCTCTCTATCTATCACTCTCTCTAAGTCTTTCTCTATCTCAATTGTGCTATCTCTCTCTCTCTTAGTATCTCTCAATCTCTCGTTGTCATTCTTACTATGTGTCTCCCTCACTCTCTCTATGATATTGAATCATTTTCCATCTCTCTCTCTATCAATATATCACCATCTCATTCTTTATCTTACTCTCTCTCTTCCCCCTCTCCCTCTCTCTCTTCCTCTCCCTCTCTCTCTCTCTCTCTCACTCACTCCAATTCTACTTCTTCCTCCATTCCACCCTCTCTCCTTCTCTTCGTCTATATCTTCAATTCTTTCTCACTTTTTCTCCCTCTCTCTTGACATCTCCCTCTCCCACTGTCTCCCTATATTTCTCTTACTCACTCTCAGAAGGCCTCTCTCACACAATCTATCTGAGATTATATCCTTCTCACTCTCTCTCTCTCTAAATCTCTTCCTCTCCCTCTCTCCCTCTCCTCTCACTCTCACTCTCATTCTCACTGCATCTATCTCCCTCTCCCCCTCTTCCACTTTCAATCTTTCTTTTCCTCTCTATCTCCCTCCTCCTCGCTTGCTCTCCCTATCTCTCATGTCCTCTAACTCCATCTGTCACTCTTCCTCTCTCTCATTCTCCATGCCCCTCTCTCTCTCTCTCTCCCTATATCCTCCTCCTCCCTCCCTCCCTCTCCCCTTTCTCCCTGTCTCTTGCACTCATTCCATGTCTCCCTTTCTTACTCCTTCTCCCTTAATCCCACTCTCTCTTATTATCTTTCATCCTTTCTCTCATTCCCTGTCGCCCTTTCCTTCCCCTGACTCCCTCTCTCCCTCTCTCTTCTTATCTCTCATCCTTTCTCTCATTCTCTTTCCTCCCTTAACTCCCTTGACTCTCTCTCTCCCTTAAATATATTTAAGTCCATAAGACTCTCTCTCAATAATCTCTTACCCATTCACCCCTCTTATTCTCTATCTCTATGTCACCATTACTCCCTCACTCTCTCCCCTCTAATCCTAAAACTTAAACATTATATCTAATTTTGAAAAGTGACTTCACGTAACATTACTTAGAACTAAGTGAAACTAATTCTTTAAACTAAAATATATAGTGGTAGTATATAACTTTATATACGTCATAAACATGGAATCAATTTTAAAATATTAATAAAAGAAGCACAACCAATTGTGTCATTTAATGTGCAATTTAAAAAATTAAAATAAAACATACTTTTTATAAAAAAATACATACATCACTTAACATTAGTTAGCATTAAGTGAAACTAATTCTTTCAACAAAAATATGTGGTGACAATATACAATTTTATATACATTATAAACATGAAATAAATTTTGTAATATTAATAAAATAATCACAACCCATTATGCCATTTAAAGTGCCATTTTAAAACCTAAAAGTATAAACATCAATTCTAGCAATTTTTTATAAATCATTCATTGTAACATTATGTTTTTGATAAAGTAATAATAATCTTGCAATATTTAAATGTATGTTAAATAAATATACATTTTCATATTTAGAAATAGGAAGATTTACATAAAATAATAATAAACATAAATTAAATAACAAATTCATATTACCTTACACCAAAAATATATATTTGATCATAAACAGAACTGAATACAATTTTATAGTAAAAAACAAATAAATAAATATATGATTATAAAAAATACAAATTTATAACATATATGTAGACAAAAGTTAATAATTTAAAATATATACAATGTGAAGTAAACACATTTCTTTTTCTATATAAAAAAAACCCATGAGAGAATTCACTATATTTTTTTGTTTAATTTATTTATATTAAAAAGAGATAATAATAATAATTTAATTGTAAAAACAAAAAGAGTGGAGCATCTCCGGATAATAATAATAATTTACTGGGAAAAAAGAAACCATAAAGAATCCCGATATAAAAAAATCTTTTACGGAGATAACGAAATGCCACCTAAAATAAGAAATCTACATAGAACAAAGATATGAGCTAAACAACTCCAGAAACTCAATATAATAAAATTAAGTAGGGTTAAACAAAACTATACTGAAAATAATATTGTAGAAACTGCATTTAGTTTTGTAAAAACAAATAATCTTGAATTTGTAAAAACAATTTGCCTACCTTTGTCTCGATAACACAACAAATCTTGAATTTTTAAAAACAATTTGCCTACCTTTGTCTCGATCACACAACAATATTATATTTTATATTTTATGTGTGAAACATCATCAAAAATTTTACTTGTATCAAGTTAACAGACAATTTGGGCAATGACCATCGATACGACATATTCTACCAATTTGGGAAATGACCATCCATATGAAATATTCTAATGAAAAGCCTTTCTCATGTTCCAAATTTCATATAGAAACAAGAGAATAAACAAACAAACACATACAATACATAAAATAAAAACAAAAACATTTAAAATTTCTATCATCATGAAGCATAAACATGTAACTAATTATAAAAAATGATAAACTAAAAAACAATGTTCATTGAATAGTGGTGCTTACGAAAATTCAAATTCTTTCATCATGTTGTGGTCATTTACAAAAGAAACAAGATTTTATTAAATTAGACTACAATTCAAAAATTAATACTTTAATATAAAAATTCTACACATTGGAAAAACAATTATGGTATATGATATTACATGTGTGTAAAAAGATTATACACATACAAACATAAACAAACAGTGGAAAAGAATAGAACAACAAGAAAATACATATCATAAACTAAAACCACATACATAAAAAATTCTATGGTTAGATGTTGTTTACTTCCTTGAGTAGGTAGGGCATTCCTTTCATGGTTTTCATAGTGTTTTTGGCAAAAGTAGAATTAGCTTAGTAATTAGGGTTTACTAGGTTTTGTGTAGAGTAATCATTTCTTTAGCTTGAGCTCCTATTGATCTCACTTCAGCTGACCAAGTGACAAGCTCTAGTGAGAACTAGTACAATACTTGTGCATATAGCATTGATGCTTCCAAGATTGTCACGAACTACTGGGTTGATAAAAGTAAAGTTAGTAGCCCATAAATTATAGCATTCTTGCTAAAATACTGGCTCTCACCAGGTTTATAAAAAAAAATTAAATTATTTTAATAAACAATTAAATTAAAATTACAAAACACATTTTAAAATGTTATAAAAAGCTTAGGGTTTAGGGTTTAATGTTCAGAGTTTGGGGTTCCGAGTTTAAGGTTTAGGGTTTAGTGTTTATGATTTAGGGTTATAGAGTAATCTTTTCTTTAGCTTGAGCTCCTATTGATCTCACTTCGGCTGACCAAGTGACAACCTGTAGTGAGAACTAGTACTTGTGCATATAGCATTCATGCTTCCATGTTTGTCACGAACTACTAGGTTGATAAAAGTAAAGTTAGTAGCCGAGAACTTATAGCATTCTTGCTACAATACTCGCTCTCACCAAGTTTATAAAAAAAAATTAAATTCTTTTAATAAACAGTTAAATTAAAATTACAAAACAAATTTTAAAATAATTTAAAAAGCTTAGGGTTTAGGGTTTAATGTTCAGAGTTTGGGGTTCAGAGTTTAAGGTTTAGGGTTTAGTGTTTATGATTTTAGAGTTTATGGTTTGGGGTTTCGAGGTTAGATTTTAGGGTTTATAATATTTTAGTAAATCCTTTTAATAAACACTTAAATAAAAGTTTTAAAATTTTAGTAAATCCTTTTAATAAACACTTAAATAAAAGTTTTAAAAATACTTTTTAAAATGTTATGGAATGATTAGGGTTTAGGGTTCATGGTTGGGGATTTAGGGTTTACGTTTTACGGTTTAAGGTTTAGCGTTTAATGTTTGGTGCTTTGGGTTCGGTTTTACTGTTTAGTGTTTAGGGTCTACAACATTTTGGTAAATTCTTTTAATAAACACTTGAATAAAAGTAACAAAACAATTTTTAAAATGTTATAAAATGGTTAGGGTTAGGGTTTATGGTCTAGGGTTTAGGGTTTGGGGTTTAGGTTTTGGGGTTTAGGGTTTATGTTCTTGTGTTTATGGTTTTATGTTTATGGTTTAGGGTTTATAACACTTTAATAAATTCTTTTAATAAACACTTAAATAAAAGTTACAATTCTTCTTAAAATGTTATAAAATTCTTAGGGTTTAGGGCTTGGGGTTTAGTGTTTAGGGTTTGGGCTTCGGGGTTTAGGTTTTAGGGTGCATGGTTTAAGCTATATACCAAATTAGTAATTTTTTTTAATAAACACTTAAATAAAAGTTACAAAACATTCTTAAAAATGTTATAAAATGCCTACGATTTAGGGTTTAGTTTATAAGGTTTAGGTTTTAGGGTTTATTTTTTAGCGTTTAGCCTTTAGCGTTTAGGGTCTAGGGTTTGGGTTTTGGGGTATAGGATTTATAAAACTTTATTAAGAGATTTTAATAAACACTTAAAAAATGTTACAAAACACTTTTTACAATGTTATTAAATGATGAGGGTTTAGGGTTAAGGTTTTATAACACAATAGTAAATTATTTTAATAAACACTTAAATAAAAATTACAAATTATTTTTAATAGATCATAAAATGCTTAGGTTTTAGAGTTTGGGGTTTGGGGTTTATGGTTTGGTGTTTATGGTTTAGGGTTTAGAGTTTATATGAGTTTAGCAAATTATTTTAATAATCACTTAAATAAAAATTACAAAATTCTTGTTAAAATGTTATAAAATGCTTAGGGTTTAGGGTTATCACACTTCATTAGATGCTTTTAATAAACACTTTAAAAAGTTACAAAAACGTATCTTAAAACATTATAAAATTCTTAGTGTTTAGGGAAACGGTTTATGGTTTAGGGTTTGGGATTTATAACGCTTTAATAAAAAAATTTAATCAGAACATAAAAAAAGTTACAAAATGCTTTTTAAAATGTTATAAAATGCTTAGGATTTAGGGTTTAGGGTTTATAACACTTTAGTAAATGATTTTAACAAAAACTTAAAAGAAGTAAGAAAAAGCTTGTTAAAATATTATAAAATACCTAGGGTTTAATGTTTAGGCTTTAGGCTTTATGGTTTTGGGTTTAAGATGTTATAAAATGCTTACTTTTTTAGTATTTAGGGTTTACAACATTTTATTAAATTATTTTAGTAAACACTTCAAATTTTTTTACAAAAAGCTTGTTAAAAAGTCATTGAATGCTTAGGGTTTAGGTTTAGCGTTTAAAATGTTATAAAATGCTTAAGGTTGATGGTTTAGGGTTCTCTCTTAGTATCTCTCAATCTCTCGTTGTCATTCTTACTATGTGTCTCCCTCACTCTCTCTGTGATATTGAATCATTTTCCATCTCTCTCTCTATCAATATATCACCGTCTCATTCTTTATCTTACTCTCTCTCTTGCCCCTCTCCCTCTCTCTCTTCCTCTCCCTCTCTCTCTCTCTCACTCAATCACTCCAATTCTACTTCTTCCTCCATTCCACCCTCTCTCCTTTTCTTCGTCTATACCTTCAATTCTTTCTCACTTGCTCTCCCTCTCTCTTGACATCTCCCTCTCCCACTATCTCCCTATATTTCTCTTACTCACTCTCAGAACGCCTCTCTCACACAATCTATCAGATATTATATCCTTCTCACTCTCTCTCTCTCTCTAAATCTCTTCCTCTCCCTCTCTCCCTCTCCTCTCACTCTCACTCTCGTTCTCACTGCCTCTATCTCTCTCGACCCCTCTTCCACTTTCAATCTTTCTTTTCCTCTCTATCTCCCTCCTCCTCACTTGCTCTCCCTATCTCTCATGTCCTCTAACTCCATCTGTCACTCTTCCTCTCTCTCATTCTCCATGTCCCTCTCTCTCTCTATCTCTTGATATCCTCCTCCTCCCTCCCTCTCCCCTTTCTCCCTGTCTCTTGCACTCGTTCCCTCTCTCCCTTTCTTACTCCTTCTCCCTTAATCCCTCTCTCTCTTATTATCTTTCATCCTTTCTCTCATTCCCTCTCCCCCTTTCCTTCCCCTGACTCCCTCTCTCCCTCTCTCTCTTCTTATCTCTCATCCTTTCTCTCATTCTCTTTCCCCCCTTCCCTCCCTTGACTCTCTCTCTCCCTTAAATATATTTAAGTCCATCAGAATCTCTCTCAATAATCTCTTACCCATTCACCCCTCTCATTCTCTATCTCTATGTCACCATTACTCCCTCACTCTCTCCCCGCTAATCCTAAAACTTAAACCTTAGATCTAATTTTGAAAAGTGACTTCATGTAACATTGCTTAGAACTAAGTGAAACTAATTCTTTCAACTAAAATATATAGTGGTAATATATAACTTTATATACATCATAAACATGGAATCAATTTTAAAAGATTAATAAAAGAAGCACAATCAATTGTGTCATTTAATGTGCAATTTAAAAAATTAAAATAAAAACATACATTTTATAAAAGAATACATACATCACTTAACATTAGTTAACATTAAGTGAAACTAATTCTTTCAACAAAAATATGTGGTGACAATATACAATTTTATATACATTATAAACATGAAATAAATTTTGTTATATTAATAAAATAATCACAACCCATTATGCCATTTAAAGTGAAATTTTAAAACCTAAAAGTTTATAAACATAAATTCTAGCAATTTTTTATAAATCATACATTGTAACATTATGTTTTTGATAAAGTAATAATAGCCTTGCAATATTGAAATGTATGTTAAATAAATATACATTTTCATATTTAGAAATAGGAAGATTTACATAAAAATAATAATCAACATAAATTAAAGAACAAATTCATATTACATTACACCAAAAACATATATTTAATCATAAACAAAACTGAATGCAATTTTATAATAAAAAATAAATAAATAAATATATGATTATAAAATCAAATTTAATATTATATATGTATACAAGAAGTTAATAATTAAAATATATATATGTGAAGTAAACACAATTGCTTTTTAATATTAAAAAATACCAGAGAGAATTCTTGTTTAATTATTATATAAAAAGAGAATAAATAATAATATTAATTGTAAAAACAAAAATAGTGGAGCATCTCGGGATAATAATAATAATTTACTGGGAAAAAAGAAACCAATAGAGAATCCGGATATAATAAAATAGATGGAGTTAAAACAAGGGAAACTATTAAATGCGGTAAATACATACTTACTCCATTTGTAAGAACAATTTAACAATGTTTAGAGAGGGTATGTGCAATTCGGGCCAGAGTGCGAACTCAATTAGTCTGGTTTGAGACTTGACTACAATTTGAAAAGACAATTTCTCAATTGAGTCTTGCCGGAGGAGAAGATGATGGACGAAACGAAGTTTTTAAGGACGGAAAGCATTGAAGTAAGATCTGTGAGTGTTCTGACTAGCAACAATTTGAAATCACAGTTTCTCATCCAAGTATTTCTTCAACCACAACTTTTTCGTTCATTCTTGTTGTTATAATAAAGGGTGAGATCAGACCAAAACGAAATACTTCGCGAAATGCTGAAGAAATTGCAGAAATTAACGAAATTGTAGAATTGAAAGGACTGGGGTTTTGATGGATTTCAATAAATGCTGAACTGAAATAAAAAATGATTGCATGAAATATAATGAACATAGATAAAAACGAGCTTAACTCAACAAATAAACTGAAATCAAAAAACTTTTACCGAGATAACGAAATGCCACCTAAAATAAAAAATCTACTTAAAACAAAGATGCGAGCTAAACAACTTCAGAATCTCAATATAATAAAATTAAATAGGGTTAAACAAAATTACACTGAAAATAATATTGTACAAACTGCATTTAATTTTGTAAAAACAAATAATCTTGAATTTGTAAAAACAATTTGACTACCTTTGTCTCGATAACACAACAATCTTAGATTAGAAAATCATAACATCAGTTTTGCCCGATGAAAAGACGGTGGATGCAATCGAAATCGTTTGGTAGGGTTTATGAATTCGTTTGCCCGTGTTTTTGAAATGGTAGATTTCTTGAAGAGCCAATTTCCGCTCCACCAACAATACAATTGAAATCGTTTGGCAGGGTTTATGAATTCGCTTGCCCTTGATTTTGAAATGGTAGAGTTCTTGAAGAACCAATTTCAGCTCGAGCAACAACGACCTATTGTAACATATGCACAGTCATTCATTTTTTTGTGCTTTCCTTTTTAGGGACTGTGTTTTTGCTTTCTTCATTTTATGTTTAGAATCTTTCTCCCGGTTTTTACGGCGCTTTTTTGCTTTATTATAACTGCACGCTCATCGACTTTTTGTGCTTTCTTCTTTCCACTTTTCCTTTGTTTTATGGTGGAATTTTGTTGTTTGTTTGATCTTCATTTCTTTTTTCTTATTTTTT
>APFE031648745.1:0-29682 GCA_000404065.3 Pinus taeda
TACAGAGCGTACAAGTACGCAGGTACAATGAGCTTGGGATGCGTACACGCAGGCAAGGTAGAGAGAACCTGCGTACCCAGAGATAAACATGATTTTTAATGACTTTCTCTCTTTCCTGAAGTTTGACATGGAGAGCAGAGGTATCAGGCTTGACAAGGAGGATAATATGACTGTTGATGGAGCCATATTAACTGCAGATAGTCATGGTGACAAATTTTAGTGTAACAAGGAAACTCAACCCAAGCTAAGGAAACATGAGAACCAACCAAAAACACAATAAGGAAATAAATCGACAAACTCCATGGATATCTAGAAATGGAAAGGCTCAGAAATCCGTTGCCAACCCAGACAATCCTCCATCCCAATGACAGATCATGACCAAGAATCCACATGCATATGTCATGCATGTCAAAACTAGTGAAGAAATCATACATGCAACTCAGTACCTGCAAGCAAATCTGATTTAGTTGCTGATCCCAATGCCTTCTTGCACTTTCTTTCTCTTTCCTTGCCTTCTTGCTCCAAGAATCCAAGTATGACACACCCACCAAGAGTGCTCCAAGAAAAATCTAAGTCTCCAAGAGTATGAGAGGGAGAGAGAATAATGAGGGATCTCCAACTTTGAACTGATAAAAAGTTACAAACTGATCCTCAGAAGCCTTTTTATGAATGAGGCCTCTGTTTTCTTCATTTTCCATAATTTTTCTCCTCACATGCAACCTGTAACCCTGCACCTCATTTTTCTCCTAATTTCCATTATTTTCATAAAAAGATGTGCCAAAATTTCCATTTTGCCTTTCGAGAGCCTTATCCATTTCCTTTGCCAATTTCCTTAGCCATAAACAATCACAAGCTGTCCCCATCACTAGGATTTTTCCTAGCATTCTACTTGGAATAAGTGTCCCATCATCCATGGTTATTATTTTTCCTTTATTAACTTTTATTACATGGAATTTTCACTAGGGATGTTACAGAACCCTCCCCCTTTGGGGAACACCGTCCTCGGTGTTCAACAACACCTATAAACACAAAATTGTTGTAAGCAAAACATACTGTCGATGGAGCTTTATAACATATCTCGATGCAGTATTTACAATGATCAACCTACTGAGAAGCAACTAACATGAAAACATAACAACATAACATCATAATGATACGACACCCTTACCGCTTATTGGAGCTTTATAACATAGTTCATGGTGGTACTTACATCCATATACATATGTACATATACCAAACATCACCAAAACATATATCAAAACATGTACCAAAGCATACAACAAAATCACACCAAAACACCAAGCCAAAACTACTTTGCCTCAATTAGCAAACAAGAAAGGATACATAGCTTGCATTTGATCTGTCGTCTCCCATGTAGCTTCATTGTGCCCAAAGTGCTTCCACTGCACCTTAACTTGTTCGATTGCTCAGTTCTAGAGTAGGAGCACCTTTTTCTGCAACATACACTGAGGCTCTAGCTGGAATTCTCTATTTGGTTCCACCTGTAATACAGAACAGTCAATCACATGATCAACGTCCTTAACATAGTTCTTAAGAAATGACGCATGGAAAACATCATCGATTTTCACTATCAGAGACAGTGCAAGTCAATAGGCTACTGGCCCAATCCTCTCAACCATGTTGAAGGGTCCACAAAACCATGGTGCCATCTTGGCACATGATCCTATCTGTAAGGATCTCTTCTTCAGTTTGATGCACAAGTACACTTGTTCCCCAACCCACAACTCCTTGAATAACCTATTCTGATCTGCATAGCTCTTCTGCCAATCTTGTGCTACCTTTAGATTGTTCTTGATTACTTGCATTTCTTATTCCATGTCTTCCAACATATCTCATCCAATCAACACTTATCTAAACTTAAACAAGAACGCAACAAATTACAGATATAACCATAAATACATAAATGCAGCAGAAATAACACTTCATTTCATTAATATTAGAATATTGAAATATGCTTACAAACAAAATGGAAATAAAGTAGCTCGGGCGATGGTAGCTTATCTCTGAGAAGAGATGTGGTGGCTACATGCCTCTGAATTATGTTATAATGAGGCTCCAAGACCTAATTATTATTGAGAAATAATGGAAATCCCTAAACATCCAGAAACCTAACCCTAGGAGATGAAGCACCAAAACTGTGGGCCTTGTTTGGGTAAATTGGTACATCAATTTCTCGGTGTCGTAACTTTTGAATATGATCTCTGTTTAGCTATCATAATTCCTTGTTTTGAAGATCTCAAAGAGGAGGCTGAAAAAAATTAGGACAACTAGTTTGGGACTTTTTTGGTCTTTCCGTTTTCCCTAAAAACGTTGCTTAGGGCCTCAAAACAACTTCGGAAGTTCAGGACCCAAAAAAATGCCAAAAATAGTAAAATGTGCTACAATTAAGGAAACTGAAAAACTAAAAGAGATAGTGTTGGGGGTTCAAGTGGAATAGGAGGGTGGCCACCAATATCCACCTAGATCAATCCTCCCCCCTTAGGAAGCAATGGTCCCCATTGCATTGAGTGCCTCCATGAGATGGGGAAACTTTTCCTGAACTTGGTCACTGGTGAGCCACTTTCCTTGGTGTAGGAGTTGGCCAACTTTGACAACTTGATTCAGTTGGATCTTCTATTGGTGAGTGTTATTGATCTATGTTTCCATGATCCGATCAGTTGTGGCTTGTTCCATGCAGTATGGGTTTAGCTCTATTGGTATGAGTTGTTCTGCAATGTTGGATGTGTCCAACAATGGTGGAAAGTATGGCTGAAGGCAGTCTACATTTAACATTGGGTGCATACCAAGAAATGGTGGAATTCTAAGCTGAAAGGCATTGTCCCTACAACCTTGGTGATGGTGTATGTCCCATATCGGAGTTGGCGAAGCTTGCAATGGAGTCTAGTGATGCACTCCTTCTGCAAATGTAGCCAAACTTTGTCACTCGCCTGGAACTTGTGCAAAACCCGATGTTGATCATGGCACTACTCATACTTAACATTGGCTCTATCCAATATATCATGGACCTGCTAGCAGATGTGTTGAATGCACTCAATGAAGTTGTTAGCCTTGTCAACTTCGGACTGGACATGAGTTGAATCTTTCTGAGTAGCTGCAAATGGTATGGCCACATCAGTGGGACATAATGGCTAAAACCCTAGCCCTACTTAAAAGGGGTTGTGGCCCGTTGAGCTGTGGAGATCTATGTTATAGCTGTGTTGGACATAGGGGAGGCTTTCATCCCATGTGCGTGGACTCTTTGAGTTTTACATGCATAGAATGTGTATGATCATCATGTTGACAACTTCTTTTTGGCCATCAGTTTGGGGATGGAAAGTCGTGGACTTAGTGAGTTTGGTATCTAGCATCGACCAGAGACTTGACCAAAATGCACTTAGGAATCTTCTATCCTGATCAGAGACAATGGATTGTGGGATCCCAAAGTGTACCCACACTTGCTCTAAGAAGAGCTTAACAGTGGCCTCTACTGTGATATTCTTCTTTCAGACCACCATAGTGGCCATCTTAGAGAATTTTTCAATGACCATGAAAACATAGTCGTTGTCGTGCTTAGTAGTAGGAAGGCCTGACATGTAATCCATGGAGATGGATTTCCAAGGTTGACTAAGAGTAGGCACAAGAGTATATAGTCCTTTTTTCTTGATGGTTGGTTTGACAATGGCGCAGGTAGTGCAAGATTTAATGTACCTCCCAACATCCAGACGAAGGTTCGGCCAATAAAAATACTTTTGCAATACTGCCACTGTTTTCTCTACTCTAAAATGTCCAGCAACCCGACTCTAGTGTGCCTCCCAAATCATCTTGGCACACTCACTTGAAGGAAGACATATGTGTCCCAGGCAACATAATAGTGCATCCTGGAGGTGAAAATTTGCAACTTTCTTACCTTCCAGGAGTGTATGGTATGTGTATGCTCTCATAAAGATGCGGCCACCCCAAAATCTCATTCCCACAAGACTTGAGCACAATGATCAACGCCATGACTGGTGGTCGGCTGAGGCATTCTACAAAATTATTAGTGCTTCCCTTTTTGTACTTGATTTTAAAATAGAATTGTTGCAGGTATGTGGACCATTTCTGATGGCAATCGTTCTCCAACTTCCCTTGTGTATGTATGAACAACAAGGGTCAATGGTATGTGTGAATGACTGATTCATTCCCTATAATTTAATGCTTCGATTGATGACATGCCTGCACAATGTAATACATTTCTTTTTCGTAAGTGGGAAAATTTCAAACTGTGTATGGAAGTGTCTCACTGTGGTAAGCCACTAGATGCCCCTACTAAGTAAGAACTTCACTAATAGCATAGTCAGAGGTGTCTGTCTCAATCTCAAAAGGTTGTTGTAGGTATGGTAATGTGAGCACTGGTGTAGAGCAGAGGCAATGCTTCAACTTGGAAAATGCCTTTTGTTGGGTTTCAGACCAAAAACAATTTGCTTTCACTCCACCCTTGGTGACTTGACTTAAAGGCCAGGTGATATGATAGAACCAAAACACGAACCTTCGGTAGAAATTAGCAAGACCCAGAAAGTTTCGGAGCTCTGTTAGAGCGGTTGGGTTTGTCCAATCCCAAATGATTTATATCTTGGCTGGGTCCACATGCATGCCCTGCTCATCAATCATATGCCCCAAATATTGAACTTAGGTCATGCCAAAAGTACATTTCTCTAAATTGACACACAACTTGTGTTGTCGCAGGGTTTGAAGGACCTAGTGGAGGTGCTCTTCCCAACTCTAGCTGAAGATCAAGATGTCATCTAAATACACCACCACAAATGCATTGGTGAAGGTGTTATGCTCCTATACTAATAGGTGTCATATATCATGATAGACTTGATGAGCTATGTAATATGTTCATACCTTTCCTTGTTGCAAAGGTTTTCCATATTGTTAAAAAATCAAAAAAATTAAAAAATGTAAAGAGGGTATACCCTAAAAGAAAAATCAAAGGGTAAAAAGAATAAGATGGTAAAAAAAGTGAAAGAAAATGAACCCCACCAAAAGAAAGAACAAGGAAAGTGTGCAAGTTTAAATGCCACTACTTTTTACTCTTATGCAATAAACAATCGTGTGCAACTTGTAATTTATGCCACAATTGATGAACAGTCAAACGGCTTAAGCTTGGCCAGTTCATATTTGAATTTTATGTTTTAGAGATAGAGAATAAAATCTGACCAAATTGTTTAAACCTGGTAGATAAGTAGATAGGTAGAGTGAATAAAAGGAGCTCAATAGTTTAACCTAAGCCCTTGAATGTAATAAGTGTAGACTTAGATAGATATCTACATGTAAAAGAAAAGAAAATGTGATAAGGGTTTGCCAATTTAAGTGCACCCTAATAAAGAAGTAAAAATGCTAGGATAAAGTAGGTAGGGTAAGTAGATGATGGTTGCAGAATAAATGTGTGGTGAATGGTTAAGTTTAATGCTTAAATCTTTTGCTTTCATCACTTGGACAAAGCAAAACTCACATTGGAGACAACACATCAAGGAAACAAAGTCAAAATAATTAACTTCCTTACTCCATTTTTCCCAAAAAATTCACTAATTTCCCCTAAGTGCTAAAAGTACCTAAACAAGTTAGGGGGGCTCAGAGCATTTTTCTGACTTTTGGAGGGACCGGACCCTCGGACCAATAATTTGAAATACCTAAAGCACTTAAATCCCCTTTTTCAATATTCACCCCTTCATAAAATCATTCGTTCCCTTGATAAAGTTTTTCTTAAGTAAAATCCCATTTTACTTAGGAAAACTAAAATATTCCCACAAAAAACCTTTTTCACCTTAGCCTAAGTTAAATACACACTTCAATGTTTTATACTTAGCGCTTTTTGTTTCAATGTCATATTAACTATTGACATATTAATATATAAATCCCTTGTACACATTAACCCATTCCCGTATTATTTAACTATATAAACCCCAAAATTTTTACATATCTCGCCCCTTTGGTTAAAATATAGCCATAATCTATTTTAAAATAGGATTAATGAGTTAATCAATAACCCATTAAGAACCTTGACCATTCGCTCCAATAAACAGGATTAATTAACCCTCACGATTAATTAACAGCCTCCCTGTCCAATCCCGTCAACCCTGATATGATTAATTAATTCTTAAATGTATCGGGCCCGCCTTCATTAAATCTCCACCATCTCGTGTCCCCAATAGTCATCCGATCAAGACTCCAAGATCTGACAGATATTATCAATATTGCATGACCCTTTGCGACCACGCATTAGCCTGCGATCGCAAAGCGGTTTTTGAACAGTGCCTCCACCACGCGTCGAGTAATTTATGGAATCACTTGCTTGAGGCCAAATACCGCCCCCCTTCCAAGAGCAGTGCGATAGAAACCGCTTACCGCCTTCTACTAAATGACAAAATGTCTCATCATTCAGTTGCCGCCAATTGTCATTTTCATTCACCTGCGAATACCAACCATTTACCCGTTTAAACACAAAAACCCTAGTTTTGCTCGTTTTCACCTGATTGTGTAGTAAAACCCTATGTAACTCAGTTGCACCACCTAAAGCCTCTATTAACCGATTTGAGAATGGTTTACCTCCAGAAAATCATTCTGGACTCACTCCACATACCTCTTAAGCTCAAATGAAACCTTTTCGACCTCCCCTGCAAATCAGTGCTTTCTTAATAGTTCGTTTTGTTGTACAGGTGATCAGAAGACCACAACCTTGGATAAACAGTCTTAATACTAGTCATAAGACCCATTTACTCCAATATTGTTATCAAATCTATTCAAACAAAGATGGAGGATAAAACATACAGTTGAAAGACAAGCAAAGGAAACAAGAAATTAAACAATTTACTGTTGAAACAAACCGTAAAAACCTAAACTACACATTGAAGGTAAAAGGACACAGTAAAGAACAGTCAAAGTGTATCAGGATTAAAGAGTATCAGATTGAAGACCAAGTCAATTAAATCAACTAGAATGAAGATAAATAGCAGAGAAGACAGTTACAAAGCATAACATACAAATTCATGTCAAAGTGAAGACAAATGAAAAAACAGAGCGGTAAAAGTAAAAAGTAAACAGTAAACAGTAAAAGTAAACATGAAGACATTAAGGGTTAAATAATTATGAAAACACTTTCACTAGCTAAAATGAATTTTATCCAAAGTAAAAGTGAAAGATAGTCAAAAGAAGTTCAAGGTTAAAAGATGAAATCACAACAAAATTGGTACATTCTTCAGAAATTTCCTGTTTAAGTCATAGTTTGCAGAAACTATTGTGGCCAATCCAAGAAGTATTTCAAAAAACAAGAGGATTTTTGTGTTCCTAACAGGCTAAGCTACAAAAACCTATCTCACTTTTTACACAGGTATTACCAAGAGGGAGATAAGTGCATGTCTTCACAGCCTATTGTTCAGTTTGTCTAAAATCCTATTTTTGACATCTTTCTGCAGAGAATATTGTGAACAACTGGAGATTAATTTTGGGAAACTGAGAGAGGTTTATTTCAAAAAAATTCTTATATACAAAAACCTCTTTCACATTTTACATATCTATCACGGATTGAGATATAAACGCATATCATTGGACACCAAGTTTGCAGAATTTCTGGGGCAGAATGCACAAAGGAAGGATGCAGTTAGTGACTGGGATGCCTCATCATCAACTAAGAGTTGCTATCAAATTCGAATTTCTCTTCTTTGTCACCATTAATCCATATAAATAGTTCCAAATAGATTCATTAGTTTTGAATGTCCTTTATTTAAGTTTTATTAATGTAAACAATTGGAGATATTTGTGAAACTAATCTTGATATTTGTTCAAGATATTTCAGTTTACAATTAGTATAAATACTTCTTCATTTGAAGTATTTGGGGTGGATTCATATACATTGCTGTAATATTGGTTATTTTGGAATAAAGTGTTGTTGGACCAAAATTTTGCATGGCTTGCTGGACAAAGAATTAGTGCAAGGGACTTTTCACAGATTTCTTGAATCAAACACCGGACTAATAAGTCCTCTATACCTTATGTTTTTTAAAGTTTTCCTTATTTATTATATCATCTTGTTTCACATCTAAATGATAACTGAAAAAGGGTAATTCAAAATATGCTTAAATGCACTCTGTTTTCAATCGTTATTGTTCCTTATGTTTTCCTCTCAATTAGTATAAACAGCGAAATCTTAATTGCTCTTGTTTTCTAGTTCTTTCGTTTTGATTATTTATTAAAGAATACTTAACTGCTCTTTAGTAGTAATCATTCAAGTTCCCTCTTTAAATATGTTGAAGGATTCTTAACTGTCCTTCACCTATTTTGAAACCATTCCATTTATTCCAAATCTTTATTTGTTCCCTGTTCGACCATCTTGCTTTGTGGAACCATCCTTTGTTAAGAAACCAAGTCTAGTTAAGCCATCTTCTTTGACTCCATTAGCCCAATGGCCTAAAATAGTCAGTCCTACCCCTCTGCTATTGAATCTCACCACCCAAACTCAAACAAAACTCCTAAACCTCATAACTAGCCTAATATCTTTCAAAAAAAAGCTAAAACTTAAAGAGAGAGCCCTCTCTGGATACAGATTGGCTAGATTCTGTATCTAAAAGATTGGTTTGTGGTTACCTCAAACCCCTTTCCCCTTCTTACAACTTCAGGGAAAATCTGAGTGATAACAGAAGGATCACAAGAGGTCATCCATCAATATCATGAAGATTGTGGAGGCATTCGTCAACCTGAAAGGCATGACCAACCATTCGAAAAGGCCCTCCTTGGATTTGAAGGCAGTCTTCCACACATCGGAGGGTTTGATAGGAACCTAGTGATAACTTAACTTCAAGTCAATATTGCTAAAATATTTGCCCCCCTTAAGCTAGTCTAGAAGGTCATCAATCTATGGGATTGGGTACCTATTCCGGATAGTGATCTTGTTTAGCACTCTATAGTCAATATAGAGTCTCCAAGCCTCATCCTTCTTCTGTACCAATATAATTAGGCTCCCACAGGTTGATGAGCTTGGCCTAATGTGCCCTTTCTGCAATAGTTCCTAAATCTGACTCTTGATCTCATCATTCTCTAGAACAGAGCATCAATAGGTCAGTCCATTGGGTAGCAGCGTGCCCAACGTCAGATCAATGGAGTGCTTGACCTGATAGTGCATAGGTACCCCCGTAGGTGAGGCGAAAATGTATTTATAATCCTCCATGACCTTGTCCATCTGTTTTTGTAGTATGAAGGAGCCCTGTCTGGAAGTTGTGGCCACAACCTTCTTCTTTCCATAAGGGTGAATCATAAGGAAAACAAATTTCTTGGTCTGGGAAATGATCTTACTACATTTCTTTGTAGTGATCAAAGAGATGGTGGTAGGTGGGGCTACCTATGGTATCCTTTACAACTTATTTCCCAAAGTAACAATCACAAAGCGAGGTCTAGACTCATATAGAGCATGTCCCTTCCACAAGTATGGTTTTCCTAATAATACATCACAAAATTCAAGAGGAGAAACATCACACAATACCTCATCTGTGAAGGGCCTGATGTCGTAGGGAAGGTGGCACTACTAGCTAATGCAGAGAACTCGTCCTAGGTGAAGCCACTCGATGGTGTACGGTTGTGGATGTGTTGTCATCATTAGGCCCAGCCACTTTGCAACCTCTGCTAAAATGAGGTTCTTTTGGCTCCCACTATCAACAATGAACTACAGTGGAGAACCTTTCACCCACATCTGTGAGTGGAAGAGGCGTTCCCCCTCCTCTAGATCTTCGGGCTTATTCTTCTAGATTTTGGTGGTGGCCATGGTGGCACTAGGCTCCACATTAATGATCTACTTCCCTTTGTCATTACCCTTTTTGGGTTCTGGCTTAGAACCGGAACATGCGTCTGATTCAGAAGCCTTCAACTCAGTCACTAATGACTATTTGACCCAACACTCACTTGTGTTGTGAGTGGAGCTCTTATGGAACTCACACTATTTTCCCATGTCCTTCTCTATATTCTTGGTGTTGTTCTTTGCTTACGGCTTTGGCGGGTTGTCCTAGGATACCCCACCTTTCCTTTGGCCTTTTCTCTATGGTTTGGGGGTGCCTTTTCCTTGCTTCAGATTCGTAGATCCAAAGTATCACTTCTTCTATTTAAACTCATGCTCAATCTTGACAACGTATCCATGTGTTGTGTCGAGCGAAGAGATGTCTAGGAACTCCATCTTGTCCTGGATGTACTTGTGTAGACAACCACGGTACTTGAGTACTGAATTCCACTCAGAATACTTAATACCCCACTTAGTGTGAAGGGTATGGAAAATATTTGTGAACTCCGACACATCTTGGTCACTTTCCTGTCATAGCATGGTCCACTTTATGTATTTATCTTCATAGCTCCCAACAGGGTAATATAGTTCGCTGATGGCATCTCGAAAAGAATCCCAAGTGGGTGTGGCTGAAAATAGTGAGGATTCCCTCTCGTCCTTTTGTTCACAATAGGTTTCCCACCAGTCCTTGACGTGTGGGGCGGCTTTGAGACGTGAAAAAGTAATCTTTTCCTGATTGGAAAAGTCATGAACTGAAAAATATCTTTCCAGCCAACCATTTATCTATGGCATCTGAAAAATATGGGAATATCAAAGTTAACATGTACCTTAAAAGGAGTGGTGCCTCCAGAGTGGTTGTTGGATGAAGATGCGTCCCCTGTGCATACTCGTCAAAGGATTGGGCAAAGCTATCCATCATCGTGTTACTTTATCGCTCGAGGGATTCCTCGGGCAATATTTTGAAAGGATCTCATGCCCCCTCATCTTTCTTTTCTTTTGCCATGGGAGGCTGTCGGGGTTTGTGAGGCTGGTCTTGCAAAGGTTCAACCAGATCCAGTGCTAACTCCTTATACCCTAACCTCATTGGGGACATGCAAAGAAAAACAGAGAAAGAGAAAACTGCTCTGACACCACAATTCAAAATTAAACAAGAATACAACAAATTACAGATATAATCATAAATACAAAAATGCAGCAGAAATAACACTTCATTTAATTAATATCATAATATTGAAATATGCTTACAAAAAAAATGGAAATAAACTAGCTCAGACGATGGTAGCTTATTTCTCAGAAGAGATGTGGCAGCTACATGCCTCCAAACTGTGTTACGATGAGGCTCCAAGGTCTATTTATTATTGAGAAACAATGGAAAACCCTAAACATCCAAAAACCTAACCCTAGGGGATGAAGCACCAAAACTGTGGGCCTCGTTTGGGTAAATTAGTACATCAATTTCCCGGGGTCGTAACTTTTCCATACGATCTTCATTTGGCTATCATAATGCCTTGTTTCGAAGATGTCAAAGAGTAGGCTGAAAAAAAACAATTGCTTTAGATTAGGAATTTCATGGTCTCTCTGTTTTCCCTAAAATTTCATTTAGGGCCTCAAAACAACTCCGGAAGTTCAAGACCCAAAAAACTACCAAAAATAGTAAAATGTGCTAGAATTAAGGAAACTGAAAAACTGAAAGAAACAATGTTGGTGATCCAGGTGGAATAGGAGGGTGGCCACCAATATCCATCTAGATCAAACACCCTGTTAACCAAATCACTCCAACTAATAGGAGTATTGCAACTCTGCCCATACAATGCCTAAAAAAGACTCATCCTCAATGACTCTTGATAACCATTTTTGTATGAAAACTCTACCAGTGGAAGATACTCTTCCCACTTTCACTACTGATGCATCACATACATCCTCAACATGTCCTCCAATATCCTATTGACCCTCTATGTTTTTCCATCTGTTTGCGGATGATAAATTGTACTAAAGGCCAACTTTGTGCCCAAACCTACAAACAACTCCTTCCAAAGTTGGAAGTGAATTTTGCATCCCTGTCTAACACAATATTCTTTGGAACACCATGCAATCTGATGACATCTCAGATGAATACATGTTCTACATCGTTACCTAAGAATGTAGACTATTCCGAATGAAATGTGCAACCTTTTCAACTTGTCCACAATAACCATGATGGAATCATGTTGTCTCACTGTCCTCGGCAAACCTGTGATGAATTCCATGGAAATAACCTTACATTTCCACTCTAGAATCACAATCGGCTATAGTAGTCCACCTAGATGTTTACACTCTACCTTCACTCACTGATGATCAAAACATCTAGCCACATACTCTGCTACATCCCTCTTCAGATTCGTCCAAAAATAAAATTTCTTCACTGTGGTCAATGTCTTCTGATAGCCTGGGTGTGACTAGGGGTGGGTCTTGTGCACATTCATGCGGCCCGTTTTCCTGGCGCTACCTTGTGCCTTCGTTTGGGCCATGTGAGGGAACCCATGTAACCTTGTTTTGGTGGGTCGAGTCGGGTTGGGCCATTTGAGGGTGCCCATGCAAAGTCGTTCAGTTGGGCAAACAGGCCGCACAAAAATGCACAAGACCCACCCCCGGTCACAACTTAGCATTTTTGACACGGGCGCGCCCTCACATGACACGACTATTTAGGATATATACCATAAGTTGTCGAATGAGGTAACTTCCTTATCCCATGGATACTTGTTACCTTGTTAGTGCATTATAGATTAATGATGATTATCTTCCTTCCTAGATCTTGTATATGATACCTTATGAAGATATCCTACATCATTTGATACATTTTACTTTCATCTAGATGATAAAAATAATATTTACTTATGGTCTCTATCCTAGATTATTGCACACAACAAATAAATTTTTTAATGTTCCTTGTAAATATGGCACACAGTAATTGAATTAAAATGTTGTTTCAAATTTAACACTTCTTCCAACAAGGGACTCAACATGTAGTTTTGACATCTGAAATCTCCATTAAACCATTTGATAACATTCTGTGAGTCACCGAAAATATGAACCGACCTCAAATGCACGTGTATAAGCCAGCATAGTAAGAGTTTTAAGGTTTGAAGTTCTGCATAATTGTTGGTTCCTACTCCTAGCTCCACCGTGGCTTTTAAGGATTTTTATGCATTTAGATGGATTATTATTACTTTCACATGAAACTCTCTCAATATCACCTTCTTGAGCTCGCTATTATTTGACACATATATCTTGTGTCTGAATCTAACCAATCCATCTTTTGTAAGGCAATAGTCCACATCCTATGCACCTACACCTATACCATGACATGTCCCTGTAATTGTATTATCACCTGTAACTGTAAAATCACATGTACTTGTACTTGTACTATCACCTATACTTGTACCATCACCTATAATCTGTTGCAACCTATGCATAATCTCCATATAACTAACATCCTACTGGCCCACCCACAATATCATATCCTGTAGACTTGTCCCATAGGAACTCATAATTGCTAAGTGATTTACCTGTACCCACTTGCTGAGAGCATATTCCACTTTGTTCTCTTTACCTTTGATATACTTTATCTCAAGATTGAACTCACTGATCGTAGCCAACCATCGAGCCTGCCTACCATTCAAATTTGGTTGGTCAAATAGATATCACAAACCACTGTGAACACTCATCAATGTGAACCTCTTGCCCAGAATACAATGCCTCCACATATTCAATGCATGTATAATCGTTGCCAACTCAAGATCATGTGTGGGGTATTTCTACTCTTGCTCATTTAGTTTCTGCAACTCATAGCATACTACTTGTCCATCCTGCACAAGGACTCTTGCAAGCATCTGTGCATACTACAAACTCTTTGTTTGGATTTGCAATCTTTAACACCAGTGCATGTGTCAACAATTGCTTGAGATGGTAAAAGCTAGCCTCACACTCCCTTGTCCATTCAAACTTCTTACCTTTCCTCTACAATGAGGTAATAGGATAAGAAATTAGTGATAAGTTCCTGATGAACCTCCTATAATAGCCTACCAATCCCATGAAGGATCTCATCTCATCCACATTTTTAGGAGCTACCCATTTCATGATGGACCTTATCTTCTCAGGATCTACTACAATGCCCTCCTTTGAGACAACATGCCCCAAGTAGTGTACCTTAGTTTGAAAGAAACTACATTTGCTGAGCTTAGAATACAATTGATGCTCTCTCAACAACCTCAATACTGCTACAAAATTTTCGGCATGCTCTTTTTGATTTTTAGAATATACCAATATATCATCAATGAACACAATAACAAACTTATCCAAATACAGACACAACACACTATTCACCAAGCACATAAATGTAGCTATAGCATTAGTTAATCCAAATGGAACTACAACAGACTCATAATTCCCATACCTGGTCTAGAAAGTTGTCTTGTAAATGTCCTCTTATTTGATGTGTACCCAGTGATATCCTGATCTTAGATCAAGCTTCGAGAAAATTGTTTCTCTCTTCAGCTGATCGAACAAGTTATCAACCCTTGGAAAAGGATACCTGTTCTTGATGGTCACTTTGTTCAACTGCCTATAGTCAATGCATAATATGAGAGTACCATCTTTCTTCTTTACAAACAATATCGATGTTCCCCATGGTGATACACTTGGCCTAATGTACCCCTTGTCCAAAATTTCCTTCAGTTGCAACTTTAACTCAACCAACTCAAGTGTGCTCATCCTATAAGGTTATTTTGATGTGGAGCTACTCCTGGCACTAACTCAATAGAATAGTCTACCTCCCTATGAGGTGGAAACTCTGAAATGTCCTCAGGAAATACATCCTTGAATTGATGTAAAACTGGGTACCTTCTCAAAACATCTGCATCTTCAACTTCCTTACCCTTATCACTAGAAATTTGTATTGCAAATAGCTTACACCCTTTCCTGCAGCTACGCTTTTCTTGCATAGTTGTCACCATCCTAATTAATGTGGCTTTCTTCTTTCCCTGCAAGACTCTTGGTTCCCCATTGTCATCAACACACTTAATGGCTTTGTCATAACAATCTACCTTAGTTCTATGTAGATACAACCAATCCATTCCCAACAACATACTGTATGATCCCAACGATAATACATTCAAATGTCTTGTGGTAGGAATACCATTCAAATTGAATGCACAAGATCTTACCCAATGATGAACTTGTTTCTTTGTACCTGTAGACAACTACACTAACCAAGACTCTGCATGCAATTCCTTACTCAAACCACACTTATTCACCAAGTCAGGACTAACATAGCTATAATTAGATCCTGGGTCAATAAAAATAGAAATAACTTGATCTCAAATCTTACTATCCATCTTAATGATAGATGCTTGATGCTCTCCTTGTTTGTTATCCAATTCTACATAGATACGCAGAATACTCTGACCAAGGTCCCCAATAGTATGTGCCTCCTGCGCAATAAATATCTTAGGCATACCACTTTGGTACTATGGACAATCCTTCCTGCAATGATCTCCTCCATAAGTCCAACACCACGCAAGCTCCTTATTCTGCTCCTCATATCTGTGTCCATTTCCTCTATCTAATGCATTGAACCTCTTATGTGGTGTAGCATTCTCCTTGTTACCCGAATCCTAAGGTCTTGCTTGCTTCTTGTCTCATTTTCCTTTGTTATTTGCATTACCTCTCTAGTCTAGCTTAGTCTCGGACCTACGCTTTGATTGTTCATAACAATGCCTTAGTTTCTGGATGGCCTCCTCTAATGATCTAGGCTCATCAAACCCAATCCTATCTTTAAATGCAACCGGTAATCCTTTAATGAACCTTTGAATCTTGGCATTCACCTCTGTGAGATAAGGAACATACCTTAGTAACTCCAAGAACTTGTTAGTGTACTCATCGTCTATCATGGATCCCATCTTTAGCTCAAATAATTCTTTCGCCCTATCATCAAAGTATCTCTCTGACAAACACTTCTTCTTGAATAACTGCTCAAAATCTCTCCAAGTCAAATCTTCCTCATGAATACATCTGACATTCTTCACATCTTCCCACCAAATGTTTGCTTTACCTTTGAGACTGAACGTGGCCACTCTAGCTTTCATGTTCTCTGAATAGTCATGCAACTTGAAGAATTTCTGCATGTCAAGCAACCATTCTTCATCCTGTGGTTTCTTCATCTCTCCCCTATCACTCCTCCTGTAAGGATGGAAACGATGATGATAACGATGCCTATGTGAATTAGAACTAGAATAATACATGTGTCTATCCCCTCTCCTATCCAAAGTGTCCAACAATCTGTCATCTTTGATTGTGTCATCTCTATCTGACTTGTGATCATCATGCAACCTACTACCATATGCCCCGTTAGTTCGATCCTCCTTCTCATAGTTGATCTGACGTGGTCCCTATCGCTGCAAATATAAAAAACTCTGAAGTATCATTGCATTTACCTCTGCTTTCTTCCCCTATGCCTGCATGATTTTGTCATTGTCTTCCTTACAACTCTTTATCTCTTCCTTTAATTTTCTCAGATAACTACCAAATCAAAAGAGTTCCCAACACCATACTGCTCTTCTAATTCATAGGGAGATTCTTTGCAGTCAACCATCTTGCTAGCCATTTGATATTTCTTCCTACAATGTATATCATGTCAGCGAAACGCAATCACAATAAACCAACGTACCTTAGTATAGCTCAGGGAGGATACCTTGTCTTCAAGATCAACAAATCAGCGTGATACATATATAACATAATCATGACAACATATAGAAACTTAATACATAAGCATATGACCATGCAATCATCATTCTAGCTAAGGTCCAGTCATAAATGCATGACCTTAACAACAACACACACCATGACCTCATGCATGACAACAACCACTACATCATTGTGCACTTGACCACATGCATAAGCAATACGTAACCAACTACACATATGCATAAGCACATATGATCAAGCATGAATGAACGATACTTGAAACAAACCTACAAGAATTGTACATGCAACCAAGCATACAAGAATGTAACCAAACATACTACAACAATACATGTAAGCGACATAAGTCAACATGTAACCAATCATACACTCATGACACTCCATTCCACAATAACAACCTCAAATTTCACATGATGACATCACTACAACCATGAACAACATCATGCAAATGAAACAAGCACATGGAATGCAAGTATGAGAGACACATATGAAACTAACATGCATGCGTGGCCAACACATAGCCCATCCACTCTAAGGAGTGAACCATGCTCTGATACCACTCTGTAACAACCTCCTCCCACATCTACCCAAGCAACTGGCCAGCCAAGGTAAACATGCGATGAGAGGCCACTATGGTATTATTCGACTTCCTAAGTCATGTTAAGGAAGTGGAACTGATGGAAACACACCATACGTACATTCAACATCCACTTTAGGACTCTCAGGAACCAATCCAACACTTTAGACAACTTTCCCTTGGGTCCCACTGAGATTTTGGACAAATTAAGCCTCATTCGCTCTCATGTTATAGGCACAACAACGTCTAGAAACCCAGAGTCGCTCTCATAGGCTTTCCTGCTAGCACACAGAAACTCATTTACTCGGTGTTATGCCAACGTCCCTGAGATGTAAGCCACCTTTTCAGACCTAGAGCCCATATCACTGCCCAAAATTCAAACATCTCTTTAGAACAGTAAAATAACATGGAAATGACAGTACTAAAGCAAATACTTGTTTGAGACCTTTACTGGACCCCTATTAGCCACGACAGGCATTTTGTTACACATATCACGAATATGTAATCTATAGGTCTAAAGAACAATTTTGAGCATAGGGGTCTCATACTTGGTTGAGAATCACTAAGGACCATTGATGTCTCAACACATCAACTTCCATTCCATCCATTAGGTCAGAGATACATTGATCATTCAATTACAAGTAAAAACATGGTGAAATCCATACATAGCTATTGTCATAAAACACATACATAACCAACATAATAGAAACAAAAATACTCATGAAACTACAACCATATAGACCACATATAATCCATCAAAATTCTCATAGAAATACAAGGGGAAATAAGCTTTCATTAATGATACAATTTCCAAACCTAGGATGGAACTTCTACATTCCACCTGACCATAGAATGGTTGAGCCAAGTCTCTCTTCAGCCATTCACCCCCATGCCATATTCCAAGCATAAATATGGGATCTCATAAAATACATCAATCAAAACTTATCAAGGGCTTCTAGAGGCCATCCACCTCAACCCATCAAATAATGATTCCACCTCATGGTCTGACATCACAAAACCATTATCAGATCGGTCTTTATCCGATCCATTTAGGGCTCTAGAGCATTTGTTTCAACCAAGGGTCCAGGGACTAGTAACTCAACCCACAACTGTCGTCGGGCTCCAGAGTGTTTGTCCAACCAAAGGTCCAGGCCTAGTAACTCAACCCACCAAGCGCTCCAGAGAATTTGTCCAACCAATGTTACAATACTAGTAACTCAACCCAAGTTGTTACAGGGCTCCAGAGCGTTTGTCCAACCAAGGCTCCAGGAACTAGCAACTCAACCCAAGTTAAGGAAACATGAGAACCAACCAAAAACACAAGGAAATAATCCCACAAAATCCATGGCTATCCAGGAAATGGCAAGGCTCAGCAATCCATTGTCAACCCAGGAAATCCTCCATGTCAATGACAGATCATGACCAAGAATCCACATGCATATGCCATGCATGCCAAAACTAGTAAAGAAATCACACATGCAACTCGGTACCTGCAAGAAAATCTGATGTATTTGTTGATCCTGATGCCTTCTTGCATTTTTCTTCTCTTCCTTTGCCTTCTTGCTCTAAGAATCCAAGTTGCCACACCCACCAAGAGTGCTCCAAGAAAACTTGAAGTCTCCAATAGTATGAGAGAGAGAGAGAGAATAATGAGAGAACTCCAACTCTGAACTAACAAAGGTTACCAATTGATCCACATAAGCCTTTTTATGAATGATGCCTCTATTTTCTTCATTTTCCATTATTTTCCTCCAATTTCCTCCTCACATGTAACCTGTGACCTTGCACCTCATTTTTCTCCTAATTTCCATTATTTTCATAAATAAATTTGCAAAAAAACCATTTTTCTCTTTGGAAGCCTTATCCATTTCATTTTCCAATTTCCTTAGCCATAAACAATCACAAGTGATCCCCATCACTATGAGTTTTCCCAACATTCCACTTGGAATAAGTGTCCCATCATCCATGGTTATTATTTTGCCTTTATTAACTTTTATTACATGGAATTTTCAACAGGGATGTTACATCTACCAACTTCTTGCGATATGTTGCTCCTAATAAGAGTTTCAAACGTTTTTGAAATGGAGGAATATTTTCTACATCTGAACTTGATTTTGAATCAATATCTTACAAATTTGGATACATTTTTATTCAAATTGACATGGAATTAAAAAAGAAAAAAATCAATTAGATAATCAAAATATAAATAAAATCTTAACTTAATCGAGATGGAAAGGGAGAATTCTGCGAAGGACTTTGATCAACAATATGGAACGAGCTGAAATTTGAAGAATTGACTATTTGATAGTATGAGATTTTCTCCCTTCATTTGAGAAAAAATAGAAATAAAATTTTGTGTACATATCTAAAATTAATTTCGAGAACCATATAACCACAATCTAAATTTCAATATTTTCAAACCATTTTTCAAGAATAAGGTGACTTTAAGTGAAAAATGTATACTATGAACTATTGTAACTCATGTGGGTGCATCCTAAAGGATAGTTTGAGATGAATATCCCATTTTATGTGAAAATAAAATTTTGAGATAGTTGTTAAACCCTACCAATGCTTTACCAATGCATTTAAATAATAACCACACTAGGGCATTCAAATAATAACTGCATCGGCTTCGGACATTTTGAAAAATAAAAAATATTCTATCATATTGGTGCTCTTGTAAAAAATAGCACCGATGTGTTTAAATAAAAACAACATTGATATGCACATGTTCCATGGATTTCAAAATTAAATAAGAATTCTACCATATCAGTTCTCTTATAACAATTACAACAATGATTCATTTAAATACAAACCATTAAAATATTAACCACATTGTTTCGATATTTAAAAAACAAAAAAAAATCTATCATGTTGGTGTGTCTAGAAAATTTGGCACCCCGCTAGTTTCGGTGTGCTTTCCATGTAAACACAAGGGTGCACTTTACTATCATCTAATACACTGATGTTCAAAAAAAAAAAAAAACAAAAACAAAACACACACACCAGTTTTTTTTTTTTTTTTTTTTTTTTTTTTTTTTTTTTTTTTTTTTTTTTTTTTTTTTTTTTTTTTAAATTGAAAAATGAGTTTGTAATTGATTTTTCCAAATCTAAATTTCATAAAGTCTTTTAAATAGTAAAAATATATTCACTATTTCATTATTTTTCCCAAAATTTCAAGAGAGTGATTTGAAAGAGAGACATACCGGAGCACTGTGCAGCTGCAAAATACTTTGGAGCAACATAACTATTCAAAAGATCATAAGCTAAGAGGTATGGTGATTCACTCAAAACCCCGCATAGTAAAAAATTCAATTTTATTGTTGATTTTACTAATAATTTTTTTTTACAATTTTTGTTAGAGTTTAATTAAAAGAGAGATAATTTGCAAGAGACAAATATTGGGATCATAGTGGAGCATTAAGAAGATCATAATTTGAAAGGTATGGTGATTCACTCAAAACCCTGCATAGCAAAAAGTTTAAATTTTACCATTAAATTTTTTTACAATTTAGATTTATTCAAAAAAAAAACAAAAAAACCCTACATAATAAAAAATTTATTGTTGATTTTACTAGTAAATTTTTTTACGATCTCTCTGTTCCTATTTAGATTTAATTAAAATTCAGTTTAAAATAAAATCAATACTTACATTAAACTTTTGCTTCTTCTTGCTTATGTGACTGCAAAATTTCACCTTAAGGTTTAACTCCCTCTACCACTTAACAATTAGGGTTTTTTATTTTAACCATTTTAGATTTAATGGGTTTGTGTACTTATTATATATAGGGCATTTGACATGTATTAGATCCAAACTCTATTGGCCCTGTCCATTTAAAAAAAAAATGACATTTGTTTAGGGCATTTGACATGCACAGTGGGGGGATCACTTATTGAATTAGATCCAAACTCTCTTGGCCCTATCCATTTTTTTTTTATATAGCACACCAGCACAAATAACATTGTGATAATTTAAAATTATTTTAAAAAATTAATTTTCATTGTCGGTGTTGAACAATTAAATGCATAGTCATAATTTAAATTTATTTAAACAATTAAATGAACGGTGTGTTTAGTATATTAAACACACCATAATGTTTATTCAAATAACCACACAGTTGCCAGAGCTCTTTTTTGCTGAAAATTATTTGATTTATGTATAAAATATATGTAATGGCTTCTGTATTGAATGATATATGTTGTATATTGATAAAAAAATGTTGGAGAAGTTATCAAGTAATAAAAATATTGATCGACACGGTGATTAGATGATGTTAGCGAATTTGATTGTGTATTTTAGATGATGTTTATGTTTGTTAGATGGTTATCATCATCATCATCATGTTTATTTTTATGAAATGATATTTATTATAGATTATGTATTGGTGAACTTATATCAAAATTGTATATATGAAATTACATGCAAAACAAATTTAAAAAAATGCAAAGATATTTTATAAATTACGAAGTTAAGTGGTTGAAACATATAAATGAAATTGCGCCTGAAATATTTTTCTATTCTTAGATCTACATGTTTCATTCGAACCTAGATTAGTTAAAATATTTCAATAGCTCACAAGACGAAATAATTTAAATGGTAACAATAATTAGTTTAGTTTTTAATAAGATGAAATGCGAGAACTCATTCCAATAATAAAATATTAATAAAAATAAATTATTCAAAAATACAATTTAAACAATGTAAAATCATACATAATCTATATATGGAGATATAAAACCACTATAGATCCATCTTAATCACATATTTATGAAGCACTAAAAGAGATTAAATATTTTGACATGTACATCTTTTTTCAAGTTTTGCATTCTAAAAAGAGATTTTCATATAATGAGATTTGATTCCTTTCGGCTCTTGGTAAATCTGTTGTTAATATGGATCTATATTGGTTTATAAAATTCAATCTATTGTTAAATTTTAAAAACTTAAGTCATAATTTGTTATAATTAATTTACATTTAATATAACATAAAAAGTTATATTTTAATAAATTTTAATTTATCACTAAAGTTATGAGAGTTTCAAGAAATTTAAATTTAATATTTATAGCAACTTTTACCAATTTAAATTAGAAATTTCTCTCTCTAAAGACGAGGAAGAAATGTAAAATAAGGTTTGTGAAGTTATTTGTAGTTGAGGATTTGCTTTATTGGAAGTTCTCCCTTTAAAAGGCAAGTGAACTTTTTTCTGGTAATAAAGATATAACATTTTGATGCTAATTTGGTTCTTTATTTTCTATTGTGGTTTAAATTTATCTTTTTTTAATAATAAATATCACTTAAATAATACAAAAATCATACTATATTATATCTAACTTTTTGAAAAACAATATATATTTCTTAATGAAAAACTCAAGAAATATCATTTTTTCCACATACTTATCATGAGATAGTCATTAAAATTCACGTTCTCACATTTCTCCTAGCTAATACATCATGTTTATAATGATAAAAACATGTCTACTTTAAATAATTTACTTATAAATACATAAAAATAGATATTTATTTTACATAATCTAAATAAGAAAGTAAAATGCATCACCAAGTCTATTACAAAGTCAAACAAATGTCTCTTAATCACCAACACACTATTTACCATTTAATTCTTAGCCACAAAATATTTATTAATTCAACTTTTGTTTATAATTATCATTGAAAAGAAAAGTCAAAACACGTCCATTATCCATGAAGAAACAATTAAAACCTCTTATGCATCCATGTAAGCCCATTTGTTTCTCTTATATATGGTCCATAAAAAGATGTAATCAACATTTTACACATGCACATAAGACCTCCTTTTAGTTGTTTACCTCTCATGTCAAGAATTTTACTAAGGGAGGTTATTTTACTATATTGAAAAACTTTGATGATGGTTGTACTAGGCCTTTTATTACACATATATAACATATATATGATTTTCTTTCTCCATTTTTGACTATCACTTTGTGAGTTATTTTATATTTATACTCACAATGTCATTTGAGAAATGAGATAATTAGTATATTTAGATTGATATCTTAAAAAGATATAGTTATAAATAAGCATTCTTAATGGAGTGCTCACCTTTAGGATTCAAAATGGACTTTTACATTATCTAGATGATAACGCATGCTTAGAATTACAATCTTTTGATCCATCACGATGTCTATACAAAGCCTATAGAAAAAGTCTATTGTAAATTAGAATTAAACAAATATGTTAAAATTTGAATTTTTTAATTATAAATTACACAATTAGAAAAACTTAGTTTTAAGTGAAAATCTTTCCACTGGAAAAAAACGTGTAAAAGTGTTTATGAATCTTACCAATTATATAAAATGCCAAAAATATGAATAAAAATTAATATAGTTAGCCAAATAAAGGAAACTAAAACATACCACAATAGTATAAATGATGAAATAACACAAGTACATATCACTCTTTGTTTTCATCATCTTGATTATCTTCCTCACTTGGCATGGTAACATTGTTGTTCTCAAAAATATGTTTTGATCTACGGTCGTGACTTAATATGAACCACCAATCCCTATCCAACACATCTAGGTAAAAAAAGATCAGGTTACAGTGTGTGGGGAAAACGTAAGACTCCTTAGCTTCATGCCACATCTTTCTAAGTTGATAGATATCATCCCACTATCACAATATTCCTTTACATTATTCTAATCAAAGGTGTCACACCACTTGCACATAAAAATAACACATTGGAACGAACATAACTCCACTTCAATGATGTCTTGTATCTTTTCGACGTAACCTAATGTCCCCTATATTAGGTTTTGATCATGCTGGATAGCACTTCTAGATTGGTCAAAATCGACTTCCACTCCATAGTCTTATGTCATGCATCTATCATCGACATCATTCATGCGAAAATGATGTCCATATGCCCACATAAATGGGAACAAATGCACCTATAAACAAAAGTGAAAACATCACAATGTCATGTGTCTAATAACTCAAATATAATTAAAATATACAACACATATGTTACAATTCATGAAGTTAAAAATGTACCGAAAGCGATTATTACCAAGTTGTTGCAGCCAATCCCTAGTCTCTAACCAAAACATGGTGTCCCTATTTGTGCATTATTTTCTTCTCATGTTCCTTTTATTGTTCCATTGGATTGTTGATGATATTATTCTTATTATATAATTTTTAATAATGTTTAAATGTTATGGGGTGAAAATAATGTAAATTAGTGAATGCAATTGTCTAAAGGAAAGAAAAATAGCCCTAAGAAAATTTAACATGGTATCAAAGTTGGGCTGAAAAAAATTCATTGAGATCACTCGTATGAGGACACCAATATATAAGTGAAAGGGATGGTACAGAACTAAAATAATACTAGGGTTTGAAGGAAACCCTAGGTACTATTAGGGTTTGGTAGAGATGATGAGTTTAGGGTCTAATCCTTGAGGTCACTTACTGGAATTAGGTATGATAAAGTTTTGAAGTCTTGAAACCCTAGCATGAGCAATGAGAAAGTGTACAAGCATTTGTGACAGTTTCAACGTAACCTTATAACTCAGTATGTTTGAATTGGATGTTGGCAGTTGAGGCATCTCTTTTGATGGTACATGTGATATATGGTTGATTATTTGTGGTACCTCATGATTAAGAAAGGAATAACTTAGTATAGGGATCTCATTGATGCTCGAAGTTAGGTTCAAGAGGGAGATGATCACTTCCTTAAATATAAGTACCTTATAGATTTATGACACTACTCTTGTTTTCATTTATCATTTTTAAGTATTCTTCCTGCATAAATATTTGAATACTTATAACTCCTTGATGAAGATGTGATAAGTATATCCTTCTTAAGTATCATCTGGATGCTAAAGGAGTAGGAGGAAAGGTCTAGAGTAGGAAGAAAGTTGGTGCAGGAAAGGGGAAACTAGAGCAAGATAAAGAACCTGATGATGGCATGTATGCGCTTCAAAAGTATCTGAATATTACAAGGTATGTATAATTATGTGTTGATTTAGTTGTAATATTGAGATGATCCTTGAGGTATTAGAAGAATATCACCCTCAGCAAAATCTGATTCATATTCTTATGTAATGCATATCAGTTGCATGTGTATGTGAGTGAGTTTGATTTTTAGTACATGTGATATATTGGTGCATTTTATTGTAACAGTTAATATGATCTCTTTGACATTTGACAAGAATATGATATCATGATTTTGTCTAAGATAAAGTAAGGCCAGATGCACAATATTTGTCTCTGATTTGATCAGCAACCCCACTGTTAGGGAAATTCATTGGCATATTTTCTTTTAAATGATTAGGATAAGGCACACTTGTACCATTATATAATCTAAATTCTTTCTTATCACTGTCTCGTTTCCTCCTCTTCTATTCGTACAATGTGACCCATGGTTGTGTCGCTTCCGAATTGTAAATAATGAATTTGTAGATGGCTTCAATTTTAGATTCATTGATGAAATCAAACCAACATATATGGTATGTATGAGATAAAAATATATTGCATTAATTATGAAGTTCAGTGTGAATAGTTACTGTGTATAAATTTGACAAATGATAAGTCACTTACTCTTATCATCCGCCTTTTTCTATTTGTTTGGATAAGCTCCTCTTCTCTTTTATCTTCACCCATTGTTTCGTCCCAAACAACCGAACCTGGTGTGTTGTTGATCTTCTTGATGTACTCAATGGCACAATAGAAAGACTCATATGATATGTACCCCTCTTCCATAGTCCCCTCAGCTTTTTCCCTTTGTCGAACAAAACTTTTCAATTTCTTCAAGTACCTTTCTAAAAAGAACATCCAACAACAAGAAAACACCCCAACTAATTTAACCTCATCTTCTAGGTGAATTAGAAGATGAACCTGCAAGTCCATGAAACTCATCGGTAGTTCCTTCTCAACCATACAAACAATCTCAGTTGTATCTTGACGCACTGTGGAATGCTAGCCATATGAATCTCCTTTACTGTGATCCAACATACAAATGCAGATAATTTATATATGGGACATCGTAGGTCTTGAGGAAAATCATGGTTCACAAACCCATGCACAAGCAGAGGATAATGACACTACAAAGTAAACAAATACAAAAGATATTTTTTTATCCCATTGCATAAAAATAATTTGAAAAATTAATAAAATCATGTTTTTGACTGACGTACTCTTAGAAGCTTCAAATGGTCATGTGATTTCAACCCCGACAAATGATTCCACAATGAAGTAATGTCGTAGTGAAGACCCATATAAATAAGACACCCTCACACCCATTATAACTTCATTTCCGAAATAAATATCATATTTCTTTAAAATCCATGGGACATCACCTTCTTTGAAATACTAAGAGGGACCATCCTCTCCTCTACTTTCATGTCTTGGCTAAAGTTTCTTTTTAGTTTTTGAAGAAATTATATCTCTCCTAACAACCAATGTGTCATTTTATTTTGATGATATGTACCTCCATAAAGAAGATTAAACATTTTTAAATGTATGCATGGGATCTAGTAAGTGGGAAATCTTAAGATGCTCCCAATAGGGGAGCTCACAAAAGACATATTTCCTTTTCATCCCAATGGGAAATTTCTCAACATATGTATCAAATAATTTTATATCATCAAACATAGGTTCCCCATTTGAATCAAAAATTTATGTAATCTTCTTTTCCTTCTCTCTCTCATATGCTCTAAGAAATGCAGTTGGTGTCATTATTGTAGACCTTTGGGTTCTCTCTGGTTTACCATTGAAAGCGGATGTTGCTCTTCTGTAAGGGTGTTCTTCTCAGAGGAATACCTCGGAGCAGTCATACACTTCATTTTGTGGGTGGTTGAACCACCTAGCCTTCAGAGAAGGTCCACAAAATTTACATCCATGATCCCCTTTTGTTACAATACCTGCTAAATTATTGTATAATATAGGGCACGTTAGCGATCATTAACATTAGAAAAATTATAGAGAATTAAATTAATATGTAATGAAATAATATTGTGACGTATATACTAAATCACTAAACATGTAATTTACCATAACAAACTCCTAAGCTTGGATAAACATGTATGGTGTAAGCACATATGTTGTACAATGTAAAACTCCTCTCTATTGCGATGGGTATTGATACATCGTATACATGTATCCCTTCTCATATTCCTTCAATTCATCTCCAATGGTTGTAAGTAGACATTCATATTTTTCTCTTGTCTTATATCAGGGACTATGAAAGCCAACATAACATGTTCATTCTTCATGGACAACCATCGGGGGATATTGTTATTGATCACGACTACATGCCAAAAATAATAGTTGGTGTTTTGGAGAGAATATGGGTTGATGCCATCGATGGTTATGCTAAGTCATAGACTTCATACTTCATCCTTGACTTTTTTGGGCGATGTATCTTCTATATGCTTCATGGTTATTGAATATGTTGGGAGTTACATAACTCTCGACTCACTTTTGTGTGAGGCATGCCATCCCTACAACATAGATAATTATTTGCAACAAAAGAGCCTTTGAATCCTTGGGATTATAGGCATGTGCCTCAATATCTAATGATTTGGATTTAAACAGGAAATCAAAAAAATACAAAGATAACCATATACACAAAGATACAACAGAAATAATGCTTCATTTCATTAATGGAAAATACTGAAGTATGCTTACAACCAGAAATGGAAATAAACCAGCTAGGGCGATGGTAGCTTATCTCTAAGAAGAGATGTGGTGGCTACATGCCTCTGAACTGTGTTACAATGAGGCTCGAAGGCCTATTTATTATTGAGAAACAATGGAAACCCTTCACATTCCAAAACCGACCCTTAGAAGATGAAACGCCAAATTGTGGGCCCCGTTTTGGGTAAATTGGTACATCAATTTCCCGGGGTCGTAACTTTGGCATACGATCTCCGTTTGACGCGTACGATAGATCGTTAGAAAGATCTATCCAGAAATACCACTTTGGGAAGGGAAACATCAATTCATGTACCCATGTTGCCCCCAGATTTCCCAAAAAAGGTCGTTTAGGGCCTCAAAACGGCTCCGGAAGTTCAGGACCCGAAAAAACTGTTAAAAATAGTAAATTGTGCTACAATTACGGAAACTAAAAAACTGAAAGAGACAGTTGTGGGGGTCCAAATGGGCTAGGTGGGTGGCCACCAACATCCACCTGGATCATTCCTCCCCCCTTAGGAAGCAATGGTCCCCATTGCATTGAGTTCCTTCCTGAGATGAGGAAGCTTCTGCTGAGCTGGGTCTCTGGTGAGCTATTCTGCAATCTCTGATGTGTCCAGAAATGGTGGGAAGCATGGTCAACAACGGTCCATAGTGAAAACTCGGTGCAAGCCAAGGAATGGAGGAATGTTGTGGTTCAAAGCATTGTTTCCCGTAGCCTTGGTACTGGTGTAAGGACCATGTCGGAGTCGCCTGAGTTTCTGATGGGTTCTAGTAAGGCGTTCTCTCTGCAGATGTAACCAAACTTTGTCGCCCACCTGAAACTTGTGTGGTACCCCTGTGGGTGAGGAGAATTTGTTCCTGTGTCTTGTCATGATCGTATCCCTTTGTTGCTGTTGCTGCATGGAGGAACCCTTCGCGGGGGTCATGGATGTGGTGACAATCTTCCCCTTAATTTGGGAGTGAACCAGACAGATGAATTTCCTGGTATGGGAGATGAGCTTGTTGCCTTTATTAGCAGTGATCAAAGATGTGACGGTAGGTGGGGCTACCTCCGGTATCCTATATAATGAATTATTCAAAGAAATAATGACAACACAAGGCCTTAACTCATACACAACATGTCGCCTCCACAAGTATGGTTGGCCTAATAATACATCAAAAACATCCAAAGGTGTAACACCACATAATACTTCGTCTATGAAGGGCTTGATGTTGTAGGGAAGGCGACACTGCTGGCACACTTTGAGATCTCATCCTTCATGAAGCCACCCGATACTATACGACTGCGGGTATGGTGTAGTTGGTAGGCCCAACCACTTCATGACCTCTGCTGAAACGAGGTTCTTTTGGCTGCCACTGTCGACAATGAATTGTAGCGGCGAACCCTTCACCCACATCTGTGAGTGGAAAATACGCTCCCCCTCCTCTGGGTCTTCGAGCTTGTTCTTCTGGATCTTAGCAGTGGAAACAGTGGCGCTGGGATCCGCATCAATGATCTGCTTCCCTTTTCCATTCCCTTTTCAGGGTCGAAACATGCATCTGATTCAGAAGCCTTAAACTCGGCCACCAGCGACTGCTTGGTCCGACACTCACTTGTGTTATGAGTGGGACTCTTGTGGAACTCACACCACTTTCCTGTGTTCTTCTTCGGCTTCATGGTGTTGTTCTTTTCTTGCGGCTTCGATGGGTTGTCTTGGGTCACCCCGCCTTGGCTTTGTCCTTTGGGCTTCGGATTTGTAGATCCAAAGTCTCGCTTCTTCTGTTTGAACTTTTGCTCAATTTTGACAGCGTATCGGTATGCTATGCCGAGTGAGGGGATGTTCAAGAACTCCATCTCTTCTTGGATGTATCTGTGTAGGCAGCCGCGGTATTTGAGTACCAGATGCAGCTCA
>APFE031648745.1:30523-40523 GCA_000404065.3 Pinus taeda
GTGGGCCCCGTTTGGGTAAATTGGTACATCAATTTCCTGGGGTCGTAACTTTGGCATACGATCTCCGTTTGACGCGTACGATAGCTCGTTAGAAATATCTATCCGAGCACTACCACTTTGGGAAGGGAAACATCGGTCCATGGACCCATGTCACCCCCAGATTTCCCAAAAAAACGTCATTTAGGGCCTCAAAACGGCTCCGAAAGTTCAGGACCTGAAAAACTGCTAAAAATAGTAAACTGTGCTACAATTTAGGAAACTGAAAAAAGTGAAAGAGACAGTTGTGGGGGTCCAAATGGGCTAGGTGGGTGGCCACCAACATCCACCTGGATCATCTAATGAGGAGGACCGTGTGATTTACTTTATTTATTTATTTATGGTACATGTCATGCCCACATTTCAGGCATATCTATTTTTCTACATATTCTCCTCTATATAGAATACAATCATTCGAACATGCATGATATGATATGTACTCAACGCCTAACATTTTCAACAAATGTTTTGCATCTTCGTAGCTATGAGGCAAGACATTATCACTCGGAAGAACCTTATCTTTAAATAACCCGTAGTTGGTCGCAAATATAATTATAAATGTCGATGTTTAACTTTCATAAAATCGACCACTTTTATTGTTGATTGTGTGAAAAAATTTGATCTCAAAATATAAGGGACTTGATCATGGTCAGTAACTTCAATATCTTCGAGTAACATGCATTCGACATGCCAAAATTTTCTTTCAAGTTGTACAATAACATTTTTGTCCCCATCTGAGTAAACATTGACTATCCGCCAAGTCTAAAGAGAGGGGTTGTGGAAGAATATTTTAGGCTTCGAATAAGGTATCAGTGATATGAGCATCATCCCCTAGCTCATCATTCTCAAATTCATCTAACAACATTGCCTCCATGGAAGTCGTATCCCATAAGTAATCATCCATACCTGCAAGCTCTATTTCATTGCCTCCATTGCCAACTCGTGATGAAGAACTACTATTGTTGTAGTCATTCCTAATTGGTGAATCTAGATGTAGTGGGAATTAAATAGGTGGTTGATTCAACTATTCTTTGTATACTTCCTCTTCGATTTTTTCTCTTAATATAGCCTTATCTCAATTTTACATTGTAGTGGGGTGCTATGGAAGATGGTAAGTGGATCACTCATCATCACTAGAATCCTAATTTCAAAAAATATTGAACATTAGTACACCATGTTGGAAATATATTATCATTAATGTCAATACATGGAAAAGGTGTCAAAGGATGCCTCAGAAGATTAGGTTTCAAGCACAAGAAGAAGGATGAATAGCAACATGGATGAGAATGGTGCAGAGAGTTTGGAGCCCTTTCTAGTGCAGAAAATGATGTGATATGTAGTTGGAACCCACTTAGTTTAGAAGAGCTCTGAAAGAAATTTCCAATGGTATGCGGAAGTCTGAAATTGGCCTTCTAGATTGAGAGATAGAGACAGTCAAATTTGCATTACCCAAGTCAAAGTTTAGTAGAGATAAAATGGCTTAGAGAACCTTTTGGTGCATAGACAAGGTTGGTGGAGCATCCAAACACAATGGGAAATTTAGCAAGGTGGACGGAGATAGCACCGAGTTGACTTTGAGTGACAACAAGGCAGTGGAGAGGCTTCCCATTGTCCATAGGCATAGCCCAAAATACATCCTGGCCCAACAGGGGAAGCCCGGTGGATATTCCCTAACAGTTGTTATCAAGTGCTTAAACAAAATGAGCGGGATGACATTGGCAGATGATGCCATCTCGATGGAGGTATCCCAGTAGATGTACCTCAGAGGTTTGCAAAGAGCGCAAAAGTTTAAAACACTGGAATGAAAAAGAGTAGAGCGAGTAGATGTGGCCCCACAAAAATGCAATTATTGATTTAGACTTAAGTGGGAGACCCCCACATTAATAGTGAAGACCACAATATCCTAGACCGATCCAAAGTATTTCCCAGAAACAGATAACAAAGTAATGTACAAAGGGAGCGCCATCCCAGCGAAAGGATTGAGCAATACAAATAAAAATGGTCAGGACCCTTTTAAAATTATTATATAGGAAATATGGTGAAAAACCAAACATAAGACCCTTCTCTCTCCTCTCTGATAGAAGGACAGGTGTCATAGTTTTATTGGCTCTTAAGAGATGATGGTGGTCGATGACATCAACATGATGTGATCTAATCAGAGGTAGACATGTGGTAGGCATATTTAGTGTTTTTGGGCACCTGAAGGGCCCATTTTCGATTGACACATGAACCAATTAGAGGTCGGCACATGGCGTAGGTGATGTTAGTGTGATGTCATCCCACTGGTCAGATCCTCAAAGGTTAAAGAGCAATGCACAAGGGAAGTGTCAGGAAAGAGGCATCACGCCGATGAGGTAGTGTCAGAACTAACTCATCCCATGAGAAATTTCCATTGGCTCTTGAGGCATCGGGTGGACCCCACAGGGCAACTAAGCCTGCGGGGCTCAACCCGAAATATTTAAGAGGAGGCATACAAAAAGCATCGGTGCTTGGGAACTATGTGCTAAGTTTCAGAACAAGGTTTCATGCAGGAAATGAGACCAGAGACGAGGAGCAATTGACACAGAAAATAAGCCCAAAAAGGCCTTAAAGTAGTTAAGCACCTCAAAGGCTAAGCCAGAGGCCACAATGCACAATCCAATGGTGGAAAACAGGTAAAGGCACCAAGCAAAAGGAGCTAAGGGAAAATTCGTTGAAATTGGTATCATTTGTATTGAAGTTTAAAAAGGGTCGAGAAGTTTATTTTGGAAGCGCGACTATGTTTTTGCAATGGTGGTTTATTAAAAGGCCTTTGGGCCTATATTAAAATTCTTTGGGCACATAAATGGATGAAATGACTCAACGACTTTGATAAGTGATAGTTGAGTTGTGTAGTTTGGTAGTTAAGCTAAACAAAACAACATAACGGTAAATGCATGAAAGAGTTGGCAGAATCTAAGAGGTATATTTAGTAGTTTTGACAAATCTGGATGCTTGTTAAAAATAGAAAATACCCATTAAAACCTATAAAAAGATGGATTAGGTAAATAATTAGAAAAGCTCATTTTAACTTGTAGAAGCATATGTTAATGTCTAAGAAATTGTTGAACATATTCAAAGGACTGAAATAAACATTACAAAGGAAAAAAATAAGGATTTATGCAATAATACAAGAAAAATAAAGAGGCCAAAATGTCAAGCCAAAATAGTTACAAACAATATTTAGCAAATGGGTTAGACAATTCTCATGAGAAAGTTGAGGTGAAGCCGTTGGTGTTCTCAGTAATCAAATATTGTTGAAGATATTGGTGATTAAGGAGGAAATTGTTTTATTTTGAAGACAAATTTGGCACTCATGGGTCTAGTATGAAAATGAATCAACGATGAATCATTAAGTTTCAAGCAAGTTGTAGCTTACATATCCTGGGTTAGTTCTCCTTCCAGTGGGTGTTGATAAATATTTGGGGTTCTAGCCCCTTTCAGTGGTAGCTGATAAATTAGGGAGTTGAAGCTTCATGTTGGTTGTAGCAAGAGAATTGTAACAACAAGTTGTATCTTGTCTTCTGAATAAATTAAAGAGAAGTTTTGAAGAATTTGTTATTCTTTGTGTGCTCCATTGTGATTTATGATATTGTTTCTTGTCATGCTTATTTCAATTAATTGTTGAAATACTTAATTGTGTACTATTGTTCTTGCACAAAGTGAAAGAAAGTTTTTAAATTGGTAAAATTCCTACAATATTGATTCAACCCCCCTCATCCTCTCAGTATTGTCCTAGTTTCCAACAATTGGTATTAGAGTTGCTTACTTCAAATCAGTTTAAAAGCTGGAAGAAAAATCAAGGCCCATGGAAAACCAGGATGGAGGATTTACCAATAGGGTACCTATGTTTAGTGGAACAAACTATGTGTTTTGGAATGTAAAGATTAAGACCTACAATCAATCACTTGGAGCTGATGTGTGGGACATTGTGGAAGAATAATATCAAAAGCCTCCAACAATGATTACCAAAGTTCAGAAGATGTTGTTTACATGCCATGCTAAAGCAATGAATGCCTTGATTACTGGCCTACTTGAGTCATAGCTTATCAAAGTGATGTACTGGACATCTACCAAATCTATTTGGGACAAGATGAGTAGTTGTTATGAGGGTGAAAACAAGGTAAAGAAAGATAAAATCCAAGGCTATAGGATGAAATTTGACGCTTTAAGTATTCATGATGATGAATATATTGCAAAGTATTTTTTAAGAGTTGATGAAGTTGTGAACACCATAAGAGGGCTTGATGAGAAGCTAGATGAAGCTACAGTAGTCCAGAAAGGTGTTAAAATATCTTCCTAAAAGGTTAAATCCCAAGGTGTCATCCATTGAATAAATGACCAATATGAAATTTCTCACTCTAGATCAATTACTTAGTATACTCATTGCCTATCAGATGAGTATTTCTAATGGCAAGACTGCAACCAAATAATCAACCTTTAAAAAAGAAAAGAAGTGAAAAGAAGAGCATTATGACACATGTTGTGAATCATATCAAGAAGAATACAACTTTGTGAGGAAGCTTAACTAAATATCAGACAAGTATAAAGGTAAGCTACCCTTTAAGTGTTTTAATTGTGGCAAAGTTGGTCATTATGCAACAAAATGTCCTAAAAATCAAAGGAAAGATTACGATCCTAAAGAAAGATTTAAGAAAGTTCAAAAGACATAAAGAAAGCTAAGAATAGGATCTTTTATGTTCAATAAGAGATCTCCTTGGAAATTTAACCTATCCAATCCTCAAATGATGACATAGATGATGAGAGCCCCAAAGAATTTATGTTGATGGCCATAGAAAATCTATAAGTCGAGGTTATTAATTTTGTAGCACCCTCCTCCCACATTTACTCAAGATAATCAGTCCATTGGGGTAAACATGTGATGAAGAATTACTATGATATGATTCAACTCCCCATGTACAGCTAAGGAAGTGGAACTAACAAAACAAAAGCCATTTTTGACCTTCCACACATGCTACATAACCTTTAGGAGCCCACCAACCCTTCTAGGTGACCAACCCCTGAGAGAACTTGACATTTCACTAATCTGGACCCCCAGCCACTCCCATGACAAGCCATGCATGCGACTAAGGCCTTCTAGTTGCTCTCACAATAAGGCATGCCAACAATTGTGGAATTTTTTAGCTTGTTCTCAGCAAATGACCCTAAATTTTGTGCCACTTTTTCAGGGCTAGGTCTCAGGACACTACCCAAAACTTCATGAAACCTTCAAAAATGATAAATAAAGTTGAAATAAGATTACTAATGCAAACATTTGATCAATGACATGAAAGTACCCCTACTAGCCATGACAAACATTTAGTCAAACATGTCATAAATATGTAATCTTCAGGTCATAACAACATATTTGAGCATAGGGGTCTCATACTTATCTGATATTTGTAAGGAAGCATTTTTGCCCTATCACAATAGCTACATTATCATATATTAGGTCATATGTTCATTGTTAATTCATTTTATAATCACAACATAATGAGAGCCATACATCAAGTTTGTCATAAAATAGCCTGATAACCAACATATATTCAACAAAATTAACAAAGATATAACATCCATGAAAACAAAATATGAACAAGTAAATTTACACATCAAATACCAAGGATAAGGAACTCTTATTAATGAATTCATAAGCCAACTATGTTTGGGACTTCCATGAACCACCAGACCATAGATTGGTTGAACCAAATCTTTCTTTCATCCAATCACCCTCGTGCCATATTCCAAACATGAATGTGGGATATCATGGAACCATTCAAAAAAATTGAACCAGGCCTTCCAAAGGCCAAAACACCTCAACCCTAAACCATTTATTCCACTTCACGGTCAGACATCACTAACCATCACTAGATTGGTCTCTACCTAAGTTGTCCAGGGCACCAGAGCATTTATTCCAACCAAGGATTCCAGGACTAGTAACTCAACCCATTGTTGTTTTCGGTCTTCAAGAGTGTTTGTCTAACCAAGGGTTCGAATACTAGTAAATCAACCCACCAAGGGCTTCTGTTAGAGTCCTATGATTTATAGGATAAGCTGACTATTAGTTGTTGAGTTTTATATATGAGATGTTGTAAATAATCTTTCATTCTGCAAGTTATTTCCAAAAATAAAAATGAAAAAAAAAGTAAAGAAAATAAAGAAAAAATAAGCAAAGGGGATACAATATGGTGGTTGATAAAAGGTGTCTTTTCAAACTACTAATTACCCCACATTAATCATCAACCCGAGCAAGTCCTTTTATTCCGAGAGTGTACACAATATGTGCATGCTATGAATCTAGAGAGTAATGTTTCTTAAAATGAAGTATAAACCTTTGATACAAGAGTAAACGGATGCATTTATAAAACTCAAATTGCAACTATTAAAGGCAATATTACATCTAAGCATCAAGACTTAATCCTCTGCTAAAATCATAATCAAATCTCAAACAAGCAATTCAATTAACAATAGCATCAACCGAGAGCATAGTAGCAATAACCAATCTCTTCTTAGCTGATTCAATCTAAATCACCCTCAATCTCAATTAAGCAATCCAAATGGAAATGATGTCAACCGAGAGTTCAATAATGATAACCAAACTCTTTCAGCTAATTAAATTAATAAGGTTCACTATCTTAACGGCTAATGATGTTAATCTCCAATAAGCATAAATAGAATCAAATAACAATGATGCAAAACATGTAAATAAAATATACTAAATTCAATATAGGAAATCGATAAATAGAAAATAAGATAACTCACAGAAAATTGGAAAAATATCAAACCACACAAACTTGCGTGAATCAGAAATACATAACACAAGGGATAGAAATTCAATCCACCAGAGGTCGGGCCCTTAGCCACCAGCGAATACTGCTGAGCTACTTCAGATAATACGAATGAACAACAACATAAATTATATATTAACCATTGAACTCAAGTCTCATTACAATATGCTTGTGTTCTCCAACAGCACAAGTCTGCAAATTAAATTACAATTTGAAATAAACAGAGATCAATCCCCCTTTCCACCTATAGTCTTTTGCTTTTATAGTCAGAAAGAGGTAAAAGATAAATGCGATCCCTCAGGATCGGGAGATCCTGAGGGATTCACAACTGAATGCTATCTTCTGACATCTTTCATATTTAGTTTTGATCCTCCTGATTCGTCCTCTGACCTAACCGCAACTGATGCGCCCCATTATTCCTTTGTTGGTTTATGTTGTTCCATATCTAGGGAACAACAATTGTTCCTTTCGTCGTTTCTCTGCATAAAAAGGAGTAAAAGTTAGTTATGGTGGCTGAATCTTAATTGAGGGTAGTTCATCTATTTCTTATCATAATCCATCAATATGTTAGCGTATCAAGATATGAAAGAGATAAGAAAAGAGGAAAAAGGTGATGGAATTAAGAGTAAATACATACCCATTTCGTAACTCAACATACTCCCTTGCTTGCCCTGTTTCATGTCCTCATGAAAAGTAAATAGTTCTTATGCAGTGCATTAAAGAGTAGGTTGGAGAGAAAGCATCAAAAATTGGTCTAAAACGATGATGTTGAGCCAGGAGCGCAAAGGCAGGCCCTTCCTTTCCTTCAGGCAATTCGTAGTCAACCTGATACCCTTCAGGGGGATACCAAATAATGGGGCTCTGAAACCGACATCCTAACCAATAAGGTCCTTCTCTCAAAATAATATTGTTGTAGGTGACCATACGTTCCACAGTAGCTTTAAAATTTCTGTAATTAAATGGTTCCCTATCTTTCACACTACTAGTGGAGATCGTCCATCTAAGCTTAGATGCAATCAGAGATCTTTTTTGAATGGAGAGGAAATATGATATTCCTTTTTGCACAATCTCCTTATGTATGGGCCCTAAAGTTTTAATCACCCCTTCTCGTTTCATCAGACTCTTATGGTTGGCAAACATTTGTAAGGGGTGCTTAGGTTCACTTCTCACTCAAAGATCCAATCCATGTTCCTATATTTGAAATGCATTATAATCTTTAAACCATTTAAGCTGGTTACCTACAAATGAAATAAAAGCTTGGAATTGAACGTCTCCTACAAAATGGTTAGGGTTCTTTTCCACCTTGTTCTCTAATATAAAATTGTGCAGATAAAACTCATAAAGGAGCCTTTGGACCTCTACACCATGTTACTTGCAGCAATTTATAAAATCTTCAGTTGTTCCTAATTCAATTGGTTTACCATCTCTTACGGCTTTGTTTTTCAATAACAGGTACCGTTCTAATAAAAACAAGGCATAATTGGTGGCGGGAGACCTGCATGCCAAGACATCCGAATATAGTGAGCTGATGGTGTTTGTCTGACTTATGATTCTGTCTAGCTTGAGCTACATCTTCTCCATTTATTCTTCCGCCTTTCTACATCTGTCAAAAGTATCGCTCTGTTGTATTCATTTCCCGAAGCTGTTTCTGCAGCTCTTGATAGTTTTGTCGAGAAACGATTTCTTGTTCAAATGATTCCAACGTGAGTCAGGCTTGTGCCAATTCCTCCTAAATATTTAGTAGAGTGGGGTCATGGTGCGTCATAATATCTTTGGCTTGTATGTCCATCTGAGTTCCTATGCTATAAGAGGGGATATCTTTTATATGTAATTCTTTATTGTAGGAGGTCCAAACCTCCATCTAAGTAGCTACGTCTACTAAATCTACATGCGATCCTTCTTGAGTGATGATTGTCTGAGTAGGTATAAGCTCAGTTTGAGTTCCTGCGACCCTGACTTCATATAATTCTGTTTACACGGCCACATTTACTACCTCAGGGGTATTGTTTGGAACCTTTCCCATTGTGATTTCTTTTATTTTTCTTTAGAGCCTCTTGACCATCTTACAAAGTTTATGGTGTTCTTTTCTTAGCTTCTTCAATTTTGTTCTGGCTCTATACCTTTTCTGAGGAGTAATTGGTCTATTAATAGTCTCGTTAATAGCTTCTATCTCTAAAGAGCTCGGTTGTTCACCCTAGCTTTGTTCCAATAAGACTGTGTCTCCAGATTGATTATCAGATTCCCGAAAAATCTCTGTCTCTGCTTCGTCTTCTTGGCCTATGTTTTCTGTGTCTAGAACTTCATGACTGTTTTCCACTGGGAGCGTGTCACCAGATTGGTTCTCTAATTCCTGAATAGCCTCTGTATCTATTTTTGCTTCACGGTTTGTATCTTTTGAGGAAGACAAAATTATGGTATAGCCAGAATTCCCTGGAGGGCTAGGACCTGGGCCATCCCTATCTCGAAATCATGCAATAGATTGTCTTGAGAACTCATATTTGGTGTCGGAGGAGGTCCCACTTCATTTCTTCTTTCATCATCAAAATGCCCTATTCCTTCCTTAGGTTCTGGTTCAAGGTTATCTTGTCCCCCTGACTCTGGTTGCAAGTCTTGTTCATTTACCGTGCTGGATAATTCTATGGGTTGACTAGTGCTGCCTTGAGGATTTTCATACATTCCTTGGTTTGACTTAATCCTTGTAGATCATCTGCATTTGTGGGATCTGCTTCCTGAAAGGGAAATCCTTTTTATTTTTGGAATAGGGTTAGGTGCTGGCAAGTTTTCACCTCTTTCAAGGGTCAATATGAGATCCTCCCAGGTTGATTGTTGTTGGGAAAGTTTGTGACTAACTATTAAACTGATCAAACAATGGTGGCTAACTACTGTTTCTGGATGTTGAGACCATCTCAGCCTCTTGACAGTGTCATGCAATAATGAATTCAACAGTGCAGGAAAATTAATAGAGCATTTTTATTTTAAAACTGCTAAAAGTTTGAGTTGTCGCGGCCTTACCATGTCTCTACGCCCATCACAGGTAATATAGTTTTGGACAATTCATGCCAATTCTCCCCATGGCTCTCTGAGAGAAGATGAATGAATGCCTTTACCCTTCTTGATTAGCTCCTATCCTTCATCCCTAAAAACCTCCATAGCGTTATGTA